>OZ026624.1:33604849-33757349 GCA_964020975.1 Hermodice carunculata
GACTATTCAAAGAACCCAAAGGAATTTTTACTCCGGTTCATGGCAGAATAAATTTGATCCCATATAAAGTAAAAACGAATTTTCCAAGTTTTACTAAGCAGCCAGAAGTTCTACGTATCCGCACTGCAGTATTCTGTACTCAGAATTTTGAAAATAAGTCATAAGGACTTGCATTATGATGTGTACAATGCAATTGTCGATTGGCACATTGTGTTCGCAATGTTAGGGCTACTGATGTTCGGTGTGTCCCATATCTTCACAAAACAAAACCACTTTTGCAATCAGGCGGTCTTCAGTTCATTATTATTATTATTATTATTATTATTATTATTATTATTATTATTATTATTATTATTATTATTATTATTATTATTATTATTATTATTATTATTATTATTATCTCTTTCTCTTTCGAAAAGTACAAATGATTGCTAACTAACCGGGACGTCTCCAACTGATCTGCCGTTTATTCGAGTTCTAAGAACCCAGTTGCCGAGCTTCCGATACAAGTAGATGGCAATAGAGGGCGCTGCTTTACAGTCACCATTGTGCAACAGATACTGCAGACGATATGACTTCGGTGTATAATACGGCTTGAACCAAAATGTCGCTGAAAACCTACGAACGCCATAAAACCAGTTGTTGAAAAAGGGGACTTCTAACTTGGACCCATAGTATCGGTTGAACCGACATGCTGGTCCAAACCTGCCATATGAGTAGCGTGACACTCGACCAGCATTTGTGATGTAGGCCTTGTTGCAAGAATGGTCTCTGGGGAACGGAGTGCCAAGGTCACTGCACGGAAGGTAGAATACTTGGTTAAATGAACATCCGCCCGAAGTAGGTGATGCTGTAAGAAAAATCATCACGTTATATCAAAGTATTACTTCATACTAATATTCCACATGTTTTCATGGTCGACTATCACCATATACTATGAATGAATACCTGGTAAGAGAATAAATGAAAGTGCATGGAAGCCCTGGCTGTAACCATGGTAACGTCAATGTGTTGGCTTGGAAACTGATTCTGCAAGTTTCCGTTTAAAATTCGTGCGGACTATTTAAAACCAGCTGTTCATTAGCGTCCTTCGGTAAGTCTGGCTTTGATGAAGTATCTAAGTAAAATATCACTTGCCAAGTGAGCAACAAGGGAATGATTTATACCCGTGGCCAATAGGTGACACACAGTGTTCAATAGCTTCCTTCTATAAACAGTACACCCGGGGCAAACCAAGAAAAAATGGTCAGTATCCTCATCACGGATAGAACAATATCAAAATCTGTTGAGACGTGTATTAGGCCGGAATAATCTAAGAGCGGTTAAGTTTGGCAAATATTTCCACAGTAATACCCCAGCGTCAAAAGATGGCACAGGCATATTTGATAATGTGCTGTCTGTGTTACCATTCGACAATGTATTAAGGCAACTATAATTTTGATATTCTTATTTTTACCGCTTTTACCACATTGCTGTATTGCACTATGGAGAGAAAATTAAGATGTTTGCCTCTTCTCAGTAAAACTATGAAAGTATATATTATGACTGGAATATAAAATTAACGACTTACTGCTGTTTACTTAACCTACATACATGTATATTGATATGGTATCGAAGTTAGACAATGAATGGATACCCTGTACCTATGAACTTAGAACAATTTAAGTCAACATGCATGAATTTTTTGTACAATTGCGGAAAAAAAAGCACCGTATGATATCTTTTTTTGTTAATGAATGAAATCAGTGCATATTTTGGAAACCCCCTACAATTTTTCAGGGATTTGCAAATATTTTTTCTATTTCAAACTTAAAAAATAATGTGAGCACTTATACATTTTTGCAAGACGAGATGTTTTTAAAGTCACATTCCAGCATGTTTTATCTACATATTTGTTATTAAAAGGCTTGATATACATTGCATACACTCATACTGAGTTTTTTATGCATATTTTTGCATCCTTAATTTATTTTTTTGCTTTTACCCATATATATAATGTTTGCTATCAAATTTCTGTAGTCCTTACATGTAGCGCCCCCTAGCGACAAAAGTAGCACAGTGACATGCCAATTTTTTGCTTGCATTTTGTTTCAAATGCCAATATCTTGGTTCACACCAAAAACCAGAGATTTCTTAATTCTTTTGACCAGTGTACCGAACGTCTTTAACTGTCAGGAAAGAACCAGATTTTAATATCACCGTCAGTCAGAAAAGTGTTTGCCAACCTAGAACGTAACCTGGGACATAATGAAATACAAGTCGCATATCACACATGATAGCATGATTGATATGTGATCATGAGTGCCGGGTAAGGCAATTGGTAAGAGTGTCTTTCATATTAGAGTGTCATCAATGAGTAGTATTGGATGGTCTTGTTTGCTTCTCTTTTTTGGAAAATAGGAACGAAGTGAAATTGATAGGCTTAGTATTGAAGTTTACAGATGATAATATGCCCTGGCAATTATCAGGCCAAGCTGAACATTTGGTCTTTCTGTTGAAATAATGTCGTGAAGTTGAAAGCAATGAAATTCTCTGTCCAAATTTGCCACATTTGCGAAATTTTGCACGCATCTGCATTTCGTATAAATTTGTCTTTATACTTTGGCTGGTATGTAATGCTGAAAAATATAGTCTGACAATTTTGCATTATATTACCAGGCATGTTCGGATTTGGTTGTTGGAAAACTAAAATAGCTGTACGCTCAACTAACTTAAATAAAACAAACGTTTCATTCTTGGTCTGTCTTTGAGTTTTAATTTTATTAAAACATATTTATTTAGGCTGGATTACCCTACAGTACATGAAATGACTAACATAATGGGTTCTCCAGACATGGAGAAACACAATATATGTACAGTACATACAGGACATTGCACACTATGTTGCCAGATCTTTTGTGTATATGTAAAATATAAATGTTGTGATATACAAGTAAATCAGACAGGTAATACCCAGTACAGAATATATGGTAGAGGTTGGGACATAAGACATATAAATATTCACTGTTGACAGGGGAAATAGGAAAACAAAGCAACAACAGTAATTGGAGCAGGTAAATAAATAGATAACCACATACATATTTTCGTCAACAAGAGGTTATACATTTTAATTTGTAATATTGACATTTGCGCCCGGCGATGTGGGCGGGGGGGGGGATAAATATCCACAATTTTTAACTGTAAAAATATTATCCTTCCAGATATTGTATTTAACAGTTTTTAAGAACACAGCACTTAGTGCCTTGAGGTTTGGTTTTTATATATTGGAATGAGACTGATGATGATGATGATGATGATGATGATGATGATGATGATGATGATGATGATGATGATGATGATGATGATGATGATGATGATGATGATGATGATGATGATGATGATGCAGCAGCAGCAGCAGTCAAGGTTTTATTGCCTGTTATTATCATCCATTTTTAGTGCAGTTCCAGGAGTGCAAGACAATAGCGACATGTAAAGTATGTCTGGGTGCAAACGCAGACATTTGGTTTTTCTTTCTTTCTTTCTTTCTTTCTTTCTTTCTTTCTTTCTTTCTTTCTTTCTTTCTTTCTTTCTTTTTTTTCTTTCTTTCGTTCTTTCTTCTTTCTTTCTTTCTTTCTTTACGACCAAATTTGGCTGGAGTTTTTCTCTGACACTGTTATTCCGAAAACCAACAAATTTGCCATGGTGACTGACCTACATGTACCAGTGAAATTGTGCATATATTGGAATAATCATGTCATGCGTATGATTATGCAAATCCGGGGCAATTTAAATTTTAAAAACTCCATATCTTCCAACTATTGCAGATAGACACAAAATTGCAATGTGCATGTACAGATTTGTGACACCTGCCAATATAATGAACAGTAAATGAAAGTTGTAGAATTTAAAATTATGCTAATTATGGGCATTGAAAAATTTAAAGCTTAAACATCTCCAAAACAAACATAGAGATGTCATTCCAACTTGAACTAATAGGTCTGTAGCAAAGCTGCATCCAATGAACCAAAGTTGTAGGATTTTACTTTATGCAAAACAGATGAATATGCAAAATTTAGATCTAGAATATCTTCAAAACTATTTTACATAAGGTGCCATTCCAATTTCAACTTATGTTTTTGTGTCATAACCGCATCCAATGAACCATGAACCAAAGTTGTACAATTTCATTTTGTGCAAATAAGATGAATACACGAAATTAAAATCGTGAATAACTTCGAAACTTGTATAGATGGAGGTGCCATTCCATCTTCAATTTGCAATTATGTGACATAGCTGCATCCATTGAAGCGTAAACCACAGTTGTAGGCTTTGGTAAAAGAAGTAAAATTATGAACTCCAACCTGTTGAGTAGGCAGTGGTTCTTGTTGTAGTCGTGGTAATTTGCAATTATGTGACAGCCGCATCCATTGAAGCGTAAACAAAGTTGTAGGCTTTTAATTTATGCAAATTAGGCAAATACACAAAATTAAAATATTGACTAGCTTCAAAACTATTCATAGATAGTGGTGCCACTCAAACTTCAGTTTATAAGTTTGTGACATGGCCACATCGAAAGAACCAAGAACCAAAGTTGTAGCATTTTAATTTATGAAAATTAGACTTATACCCAAAATTTAGATTATGTTGAACTATGGCAAAGTGTAGCATTTCAAATTGTTCTCAATTTTGAAGGCACCCAGGCAGATTTTCTGCGAAGCAAATCTTTACTAGTTGATTTGATAAAAGAGTAAATGATGTAAATTATTACATTTAATAAACAAGATATGTAAAATTAAGAACTCCAACCTGTTGAGTAAGCAGTAGTTGTTGTGGTGGTGGTGGTAGTGGAAGCTTGGTATGGGTTCATACAGACACGAGAACAGCCATTGAAACAGCATTTCTGACGACCCGGACAACCCCAGTCAGTTTTGCATTTCCCAGAGCAACCGCTCTTCCCTTTCCATGCCGGGGGACAGCGTCCTGGCTTACTGCTCCCTGTATATTGGTAAAAAGCAGAAGTTTTGGATTTCAAGTTAACCTTGAATATTCACTTAAAAAGACAAAACCCGACTGGCATTTTCTCACTCAATCTTGTACCATATAATCTATTTTTTTGCAATGACCCTTTTTCCGTCTTGATGGAGCCAACCTGCAGTTTCCACAGTTTCAAACCCTATTTTTGCGATAGGAATATCACCTGCCTCAAAAGGGTTTGTCAGATATAATGGACGATGGCCGGGGCGTGTATTAAACTACAGCTCGAGCAAACACATGTGAATTGATCAATATCCCATGATGCTTCGCGCCAGTCAGAAATGATTTGATAATCATATTGGCGTTTATGTTGATGAGTTATCATCGCAAGAGATTAGGACATATTAGCTGATCACTTTCGGTTTGCTTCAGAAAACCCCCTAATCATTTGGACACAGACAATTGTCATATTTGCAACCTTCCCTTAAGTTTTTTCATTGTAATTTCTTGGGGGGGGGGGGGTAATGCTGCTAATATCTAGGCCCTGCTCATCCTCTAATTGCGCCAATGCTACGTGCGGGCGGGATTCGACTGTTATATCGCAAATCAATGGTAAAACTCTGTACTTACATAAAAGTGTTAGCGTTTTTAAACTGTTTAACAAATGCATCAAATAGTTCCACTGAAATCGGCGAATAATAGATCTTTGGTCAGAGGAAGGAAGCTACATGGTTAGAGTTTAACGTGGGCTTAAGTTTGAGTGATGTCATTTGCTCTAAATGTACAGGATGTCGATCTCTTCAAACATGGCACCACTGTGTAGATATCCTGTATCTCGGGTAGCAGAAAACGATGGTATTCAATTGGTGTTCATGTTAATGGGTTTTTTCAAAATGCATCGAGTCGTGATAGAATGCTTGGTGCTGTGGTTAAGTTCCTGAATTTCCTCACGTGTGCGTCATATAAACGCTATCTGATAAGACCTTATCCTGTGCCCGCCTGGCGCCTATCACAAGAAAAATGCTGTTCATTTTAATTATCATTACAGTTACAGATTGAAATTTCTATCATCATTCATTTGTTGCCCAGGTGAGTGGGTGAATTGGTCTGAACCCTAGTGCTAAAAGGGTATGCCGGCATGTTACCGAGTGGTGAAATGGTTTTCATGTAGCCCTATGCGACTTGGCAAGCAACGTCAAGCACACCTGAGCATCCCTTTCTTAAGCTCAAATTTTTTGAGATTCATGATCGAGTCTCCATTCCCAAAATGTTTGCGTGAACATATTTGCATATATGCTCACGCACACACACACACACACACACACACACACACACACACACACACACACACACACACACACACACACATACATGCGTGCATACATACATACACACATACATACATACATACATACATACATACATACATAATTGATGAAACTTGATCTAGGCTTTTTAGGACGTAGCACACGTGCCGCGCGGACAGACATGTCATGGTCCTAATCTGCCCAAATTAATTAACAGGCGGATAAATCGCAATATAGTAACAGTGTAGTATACCATTCTGACAAATGACATTAATCAGTGCCCCCCCCCCCCCCGGACCAAGCAGAAGAACACAAATAGCACTGGCTGCTGTATTTATGGACAACATGCATCAAAAACTTACTGGCCAATGGATTCCCAGCACATCCATTACAATTCTACATTTTTATACTCTGAGGCCTCCAAAGACGAAATTCACCTTTAAGCGAACAAGGAACATAATATTCACTGATTCCTTATGTCTCCAGTGCCTCTTTTATTTAACAACCTTCTTGGGCGCACTTTCCGTTCGAAGCGCGGCTGTTGAAAGCACCGTTACGGCTGCATAGAGCGAAGTGCTTCCTCTGAAAGCACAGTCACGGCTGCCATGAAGGGAAGTGCTTCCTCTGAAAGCACTGTTACAGTTGACATGGAGGGAAGTGCTTCCTCTGAAAGCACAGTCACAGCTACCATACATAGAGTGCTTCCTCTGAAAGCACAGTTACGGCTGCCACGGAAGGAAGCATCTACCTGCAGTGTGCCACAAAATAGTTGGTGGCAAATAATTTCACCAGAGACACCGCCAATCATTAAAAATATGTACTAATTCGGAAAGTCAATTGTTAATGGCTGCTCCCTAGCTGGGTGCCAAATGGGGCCCAGAGCCAAGCAGGACATGGTGCCAAATACGGCAAACGGTGACGCGCTATACCCTTATCGAAGAAATTGCTTCCTCTAAAAGCACAATTACGGCTGCCATGTAGGGAAATGCTGCCTCCGAAAGCACAATTACGGCTGCTAGGAAGGAGGTGCTTCGCTTGCAACATTCTGACAAGCTACAGTTTCTATCAACTTATTTGGCCCTCACTTGATGACTGTTTAACTGGAAATTTTGTACCGTGTGCGTAAACCAAACATTTGTATGAATTTACTGGTTATCACTCGGTTATTATTTTTAAGTGGGAATTTTATACATTGGGTGCATACAAAGCATTTGCATCACTGAAAACTTACTTTTTTTACAAAAAAAAATGATGATGAAATATTTGGAAATATTTCATGTTTCTAGAAATATTCTCATATCGCTAATCATGTCATGCGTAGTGGATATTGTATATTTTGGGTCATGACTTTATGATGTGAATTAAATCCTCAGTGACGAAATAAGGAATCACTCTATAATTAATGCACACGAGGGAACCCCTGACAAAAGGGATCAAATCAGATTTCTAACTATTATAGATATGAAAAAAGGGGGTTATGGGATCCTTCTTGACCAGTTCTTCCCTCTGGTTTTTATAGTTCAGATATATATACCATCGACATGCAGTTTGAGCACATTTAAGCAAAATTTATTACAAACCAGTTATACATCTGTCCTTGCATGGAATTTTGCTGTATCCACACCTCGATTTCTGTTGAATCCATCTAAGGCCGGGAGGACAACACTTGCGCGTTGCTGTTGCGGGTCCACACTGATAGAAGGCATTGCAGTTTTTAAGGTCAGCATAGTATCGCTTTCCGCTCGCACAGGGAGCTGAAATGGCACGGAACGCAATGTATACTAATCTAGTAAGCTCAATTTGAACATCTACGCACAGCAATTTTCATCACAGTATATTATGTCACTACCAAACCGCAAGAACCTAGAAAAGAAACATTTCATGTAATGGAATATTTTTGTTGGTCTAGTTTGAAAACTTATGTGTGCTGGGTCAAAAGGAATATAAAAACTATAACATTCGCGTGAACAAAAAAAAATAGATTTTTATATAACGAAATGTCGCACTTCAAAATAGAACCATTTTGAGGCAGTAAATAAATTGTCGTGGTTTCAAAACCGGCTATACAATAACCAATGTGTAATTGATCTGGTTTGGAGAATTAAGATACTGCCTGCAAATGGAATATTGTCAGACATGACTTTACATATGTTCTGATATATGGTATGGTATACTATATGATATGATGCTACAGACAGACAGGCAGACAGACAGACGGACAGACAGACAGACAGACAGACAGACAGACAGATAGACAGACAGATAGATAGACAGACAGACAGACAGACAGATAGATAGATAGATAGATAGATAGATAGATAGATAGATAGATAGATAGATAGATAGATACTTTCAGTCTTAAATTTCAGGAGGAGTTCGTAGCTTGCATCAAAGCGTTTTTTTGGGAACATCGTGGGTCCAGGACAGTAGGTGACGTGGACCAACTGTGGAATTATGATTTAACTTTAAGCATGCTGGTGCTTGTATCTAAAAGTCCATTTACGTTCTGTCCACTGTAAGTCTAATAGCTAGTCCTTTTTTCTCCTACAACGGTCAGTTTGGATAGATTGCTTAATATAAGCACTGAATTTGCTAACGAATATAATATTATTTTCAACATAAAAAAGCTAATGGATGTCTTATATGAAGTACAAGGAAGATCAAAATATTTATCTGTATGGTGAACCGATTGAGAAAGTGAGTTCTTTCATTCACTTTGGGAATCTTATTGGTTCTAACTCCACCAGCAAATCACTGGAGAGGAGTACTCAGATCTTCAGTACACGGGTTTATTTGTTGATGGCTCAGTTTTGGAAAGCGTTTGCCTCGACACGACATAGATTGTTTCTTTCATTCTGTATGTCTTCCTATGGCTCTCAGTTATGGGATTATTCTTCAAACGGTGTTGAACAAATATTTTTGTGGCATGGCGGAAGGCTGTACGATTTAGTTGGAAACTGCCTGAACAGACACGTTGTAATCTACTCCCTTTTATATGTGGAGATCTACCAATTGAGTTCAGATGCATGTGCGTTTCATCAGACATGTTCATAAAATCATTCATAATGGAAATGCTTTAGTTAAAATGTGTGGAAAATCATTACTTGAAGGCATTCGTTCTCCTACTGGTAGATCATTGAATTACATTCTCTATAAATATGATATTACAAAATACAAATGTATGCATTGATGGCAGTCGAGTGTATACACCTTTCCAGAGAGAAAGCCCTGTGTTATCCCAGTGAGGACACTTTGATAGCCAATTGCCTTGTTGTGCAAGAGTTATGTGCCATCAGGGACCAGCGTCTGACGGGGGTTTTGGACCCTGAAGATGTCAATCTTGAGATTGAAGTTATATATACCAGTTAACTCCCTACATACCGCTATTTCATTTTTTTTTCTCTCTTTCCATATTCGCCATTGGAGACATTGGAATTTACTGTGCAGTGATGTATTGAAGATGTACCTTGAGTACGAAATAATATATATATATATATATATATATATATATATATATATATATATATATATATATATATATATATATATATATATATATATATATATATATGTATGTATGTATGTGTGTGTGTGTGTGTGTGTGTGTGTGTGTGTGTGTGTATTGAATCAGAGACGTGCATGTATGCACGTCTCTGATTGAATGAATGAAAGTTGTTTTCGGGAGATATTTGAATTTTGAATTGTTATAATGGTTCCAATGAACATTGTTTTTGTCGACACGGGGAAAGGTCAATGGGATTCCCAGATATTAGACTTACAGTGGATAGACGTAAATGGACTTTTAGATAATGAACACTGGAAATCGAAGGCATTTATTTAACGTTTGCTTCGAAGCGTTTAGTTTGTTGAACGTTTCTGTATTAAATAAGTGTGTTATAGTCAAGCATTACACATACTCCTGATGCCACATGGTTTGTACGCAGGCCGGACACATGTTAGTATTGCCTGGCTCCAGGCAAGTCCTGGTCCACACGACTTGCGGACGGCTTTCCATATCCTGGGGTTGGACTTGTGAAAAACACACATGTAGAACTTAGTGCAGTCCTTTGGATCTGCCATGTAGCCGACGTAGTTGACAGTGTTTGGGCATTTGAAGCAATCAACTGAAAATAATAAAGAGGAAGCGCTTGTTAAGCTATCAAAGGGAAAACTTCAATGTCGATCCCTAAATTGAAGCTGAATTTTAGCATCAGCGTGGCTTACCGAAAATGTAAAAACTGGGGCAAGGTTTAATGACATATCACTCTGGTCGACAGCTTAACAAAACAAACGCAATTAATGGAACTTTAACTAAAATCCTGTTCTTGCTTCAATTACTATGTTTATTACACAGACTGAAAATATTTATATCCTTTTATTCAAACATATTAGAGGTCGAACGGCTGTTCACGTCGAAACATAATTTGATCCGTCCACGTTATGACTGACGAAATATCCATTATCTGGTAAAAAAAAACACATATCCCGATGTGGTGTGCCTGGTATTCAAATTTTGTGTCAAAAACCAAGTGATACAGTGTATTACACATTCTTTTGATCGCTTTGTGTGTGTTCTATTTATTTACGGAGTAAAAGTGTCAAACGGTGGTGTACACTTCTGTTCCTTTGTCTTTGACAAAATCTTACTTGCACGGCTTTCCAGTTGAAAATAAAGCAACGTGGTAGGTCCACTATGTTGTCCCACTATAACCTAAAACCCATAGTTTATATGCAGAGTTTGTAAGTAAAAGAGTACGTGACAGGCACAAAATATATCCAATCACAGATCTTGGTTTATCAGGGTTTACACTCAGAGGCACATGCAATCATCATGGCAGCAAAGCGTTTTGGTTTTGAGAGTACCATATCCTACTTCTCCCCCCAAAAACTAGAAATTTCGATCGGGTTTTTTGTTGCTTTCGTTGATGCTGCTTTGTTATGTCAATTGTGCCAACATGCTCCGAAAAAAGTCATTAAAGCAAATGGATACATTGTATAGCATTACGGGCACATGAATAAAAGAACCCCTTCCGTTCAGTAAAGATTAAAATACCGCGATTCTGTAATTAATATGTAATAACTCATTGAAAAAAGCTGATAATGTGAAGCAAAACGCACATCAGACTTTACAATGTTAAAGGTACCAAATTGGAGCAAAACATAGCGAGTAAAAAAGTCTATCGCCTCCGCGTGGACTAAAAAAACTAAAAGAAAATAATAGTGATGCTGGCTGGACTGGTCAAGAGTTAACGCTTCATAGGAGGGTATTGTTACGTGTAAAGCTCTCTCAACAAGCACGTGGTGTTGGGTAAACCAACGAGCAAATGGCGTTTATTTGTTGGAAAAAAATACGTAAAAATTCCACACAAATGATAAGTTTATGACTTAAGTCACTGTTACGTAACTTACGGGGAGTTATGCGACATCCGTTGAAACATTTGCATATAAGGTATGATGATAATCAAGCCCATTTAAATTCTGCAAAACGCCGTGCTTTGGTGGATAGAAGGGTTTACGTATTGTACCGGTATATTTGTGTTTGTGACTTTTAATCTAGAACCACCACTTTCCTGGTAGTCATTACCGTATTCCGTGGTCCAAACTCTCTACACTCCATAAGCTAACCTATCAATGTCTAACGTATATATATATATATATATATATATATATATATATATATATATATATATATTTATTTATTTATATATATATATATATATATATATATATATATATATATATATATATATACATATGATTCAGCTTTGTGTGCTCCACCACTTTGTTGCAGGCATATGGATTTTCCCTTGTTCAGCTGTTCGACCGTCCTATATATGTATATATATATATATATATATATATATATATATATATATATATATATATATATATATATATATATATATATATATATGTATATGTTTATATACATATATATGTATACATATATGTTTCACCTTTGTGTGCCCACCACTTTATAGATTTGTCCTTGTTCATCCGTTCGTCCGTCCCGCATCCAAACTCAAACTTGTGTTATGCATAGTATGTTCAACATTATTTGACCTTCAGTCATAAAACTTAAGGATTATCATCAGTACATGAAAAGGCGCACCGATGGTTTTTGTTTGCCCGTGCCTCTGTCTGTGTGTCTGTACAACACCCCTGATTTACTGAAAATGACTATTGTCGCTACCATATCCGGCATGAAGCTTATATCGTGCTTATATCTAAAATTATTTGACTTAGTTATGAAACTTCACAGGATTATTACTCAGTATATAAAAATGTGCACCTGGGTCTCTGTTTGTCTGCCTCTGCCCATGTGTCTATACGACACCCTTGATTCAGTGGAAATAACAAGCGTTTCCAAGTGGCCATATAGGTGGGGGTATATGTGCTTTAATACATTTTTCTAATTTTAAGAATGAATTGGACGTTTTAAAGTTGTTTTTACAAATTGTCTGGATACTGGGGCACCCACAGTTCCGTGTCAATGCTGTTTTCGAGCACCGATCCACAATGTAATTTCCATCCAAAATCGCATCGTGCAGCTAGCAGCCACACCTGTGCGATAAACTACACATCGCTGAGCCGGAATGAGCTCTTATACGTTTTTGTCAAGAATAGATGTTCATAAGACACTCAAAAGCGTAAATCCCATCACGGTGAACCAATATCGGTTCGGTGTGTGCTAACTTCGTAATCCCCACATTTTCATTTTACAAAGATACGGAATCGTCTGATCCGAAATAGTTTGGTAACATAAGGTATATATATATATTGGTATATATATATATATATATATATATATATATATATATATATATATATATATATATATATATATATTGATCGTATCTTGTCTTATCATCTTATCTTATCTTACCTTAGTTTGCCTCATGTAATGTTATCTGGTCTCCTCTCATTTTATCTCACCTCATCTCATCTTATCTTAACACCTACATGGTATTCAAAATAACAATTTTGTTGGCTCAATAGATAACCATTACCTGGCGCTTTACGCTTGTGGGAAAGGAATGCAGTCCCTGAGGCAACTAGAACGCAGAACACTGGCAAGAACTGCATTTTGGGTGGTATCTGAAAACAAAATTAAAGATACACAGTGCCTATCGAAAAAATAGAATACGTGCATCCTAACTGGTCACCCACGAAACCGGCAAATGCAAATATTAATTAAAAACAATTTTATCTGTATGAATGCTAATCAATGTATGGAGACTAAAACTACGAGGCATCGCGGCTGAATACATCGCAAAGTTGATGGAACCAGAACGCCACCGATGCATCCACGTCTGCTGTCTACAATTGTACAATTTAGTTAAATATTTTGGTTCATTAACACCGTTTTAGTCCAAAAGGCTGCGTCTCTTCTTCAGCGGAACTAATCAAATTGACGAACCAAAGGCTAAGGTTTACCAGCGTTCTTTAGAAAATTCTAATATTGAATCAGGATATGGCAAACCGTGCTTTGGAAACAATCACCCGTGCCATGCAAGCTTTTTGTTTTTTATGTGAAAGATAAAAAGATAATGTGTACCACGCGATGATATTTACCAAATGCCAACCCGGATCTCGACTGGAGCAGCAACCAAAGTAGATCTGACGCTTTTACAATGAAGTTCCCAATTATGAAGTATTATAATTCGTAACACTGGTTGACTTGAGTCAATAAAACGAAGGACACAAACAGGGGTTATATCCTAGTCAATTAATTTTTAATTTATTGAAAATATTTGTAAATCCTGTTTTAAAATCCTGTCTCTAATAGTGCTGACACGCAGTAGCATAAAGTGTCAGCGTGTCATAATATGGTTGTTTGAATTTGATAATTTGTATTGTACCCCCTAATGATTATCAAAAACTAACGGAAATGTCATATACGGCTGATCTATTAAACACGTTTTTACACACTCGAGTTTTGCTAATTATTTTGATTAATAATAATGACCCCATCGGCTTGAACGCCGCATTTGTTTGAAGCGAATAACGTTGCAAAGTTGTAAATTAAGGTCTATGAATACAGCTTTTAGATGGCAGACTAATTTATTGAGATTGATTTATTCTTAAAGATAACCAAAAAAAATCGGGGTTTTTTTCTAATTAAATCTTACTTGATGTATTTGGAGGTTTGCGAACGAATGACTTCATCATGCTTAAATATTTTTATCATATTGATATTTGGTTGATCATAAATTTACATATAAGTCCTGATTTGTATCTGTCGGGTTTGACATATACATGGAGCAGAAAAGGAGGTGTGACGTAAACTTAAAAACTGCCCACATAAGATTTCCCAGTTTTTCACCAGAATTGTTTGATGGTAGCTTAGTTTTGATTGTTTTGTCTTTTCACCTTTATACCGCTGTGTACTGCAAGAACAACAACGTGCAGCTAAAATATTTTAAAATGCTATCTGTGAATCGTCATTTTCCCCAAAAATATTAGTTAAAGTCTTTATACACTTTGATTTGTGCTGAAACAATAAAGCAAACACAAGTAAAAGATTACCTGTATATTTTGATGAATTGTTTTGCATATTTATCGATATTAATGTTCAAAGCATGTCCATGTAAAAAGAATATCCTAATTTTGTCTCAGACTGACATTATATCGGAAGAACAGGTTTGGGATAGCACGGCGGTTTTCTTGTGGGTGAAATTGATCTGGACAAAAGTTTGAATTAGAACTGAGTTGAAATTGGTTGTGATCAGTGGCATTAAGCTTTCCGCTGTAGGTTGATCTTGCTGAGACCCATTAAGTCAGCTGTACATGTGTGACTTTGTTCAAGGCATTCATATGCTCGAGGTCAAGTTATACGAATCGATAAACTTTGAAACAAAACAGAATCGGTGTAGTTACATGGTTGTGCAACAAACGGACGTACGGAACAAAATGTGTTTTCGGTTTCGGGTTTCCAGGGTCATTACCAATATAAATCTAGGTCAAGGGCACAGATATACAATTACAAAACTTCCATTAATATTGTGATACTTGATGAAATCAAAGCCTTGTATGGAGACTTTTAAAACAATAATAGTGTTTGCAAAGTCACAGTTTGCTTAGGGCCAGATCACATTTATTTTGACTTCTTAAGGTGTTGTGCAAATTAGCAAACTATGACAAAAGAAGTTACCTATTAGAACGAAACAAAATTGAGAAAATCTGAGGAAAGAGGTTATTAGTAGAACAAAAATAAATTACGTTGAATCCATACAAAACTAGTAGACTGATGGACGAAACAAAATGTCTGTGTTTTTGACGTGGCCAAGTGACCCTGACATTATCCTAGCAAGGTCAGATGTCAATTTTACAAAATTTATTGAAGAATTTCTTTTATACAAACCGTTTGATCTGGTGTTTGCAAATACATGCAAAAGAAATGGATATTTTGGCATAAAAGTATTTTCGTCTGCGTCTTTCATGAACATGGGTTGCCATAGGACATTGAGCCTGCGTGTAGCGTCATATGCACACAAGAAGAAATTATGTAAGGAGATTTCATAACATACAGAACACATCACCCAAACCCATGCAGAAAGTAGATTTATGGCTGAAGACGTTATTGTGGACTGTAACCAGTATAGTACTTGTGGACTGTATTCAGTATGCACTTTATTCATTACCTGTGCACTGTTGTCATTTCCAAAATAATCTTCAAACAAAGCTAACAGTACCATTTATTGAAGTAACTTTGTACAAATTATGGTCATAATGCAGTATTGTGGTTAAGGTCAAGAGTATTTGTGATTCTTTGTTGAGTTCATTCAAAGATTCCGTGAAAATCTAGAACATTCTGTATCCCTACGTCAAAACAAATTTTGGGCCTCATCCGGAATGAAACACGATGCCTAAAAGAGTGATTTAAATTTAACTATTTTAATCATCTGCAAAGTTTAAAAACTATTTTAAAGGAAAAAATATATATATATATTTTGAACTAAAGGAGGAACAACTTGTGTATACAAATATATTTTTGGGTGAATAGACGGATAGCAGTACAAAACGCCTGTTATAGATCCTCAAGTGTTCCTGGTCAGTTAGGATTTTACTGTGAGGGATTTTGATAAATTGAGAAAAGAACTTGGAAGTTTGACTTGGTATCTACATTTAAATGTTCCTCCTGAAACCGGTCACGAACCCTTAACTCATTCCACTCTGATAGAACACCGAGTCTACAGCTTTCCTTGGCGTGCTCTGGGCGCATTGCGCATTGCGCCCAGACCGCGCTAAGGAAAGCTGTCGACCATTGGCATATAATTTGGACTGATCTTCCATGCAAGTTTCATCCAAAATTTTGAAAAATAATCCCTAAATTAGTAAAATACAATTAGCAGACGAGATTTAGATATCGGCAAAAAGCGTCATTACGGTGGAATGAGTAAAAACAAATAATAATTTCACATGTACTTAAAGGAAGAGATACCTGGAAGCAGTGAAGGTACGATGCGCACAGAAATAAACAAGGTGAAGTTACATGAAGCCAAGGTAGCTTGGACGCAATACAAGAAGTCAAAGAAGCTTGGACGCAATACAGGTAGCCAAAGAAGCTTGGACGCAATACAAGAAGCCAAAGAAACTTGGACGCAATGCAGGAAGCCAAATCTTCATACACACAATATGAGCATAAAATATTGTACAAGCTCTTGTACAAGTTCAAATGCCAATTGTTTATGAAAAGATGGACATAAGGGATCATATGAGCTCTATGACCTTTGGTCAGCAGGGCAAAAACGGAAAACTGCAAACACTATCACTGCTCTCATGTGAAGTATTTCCTTCATGTCCATGCCCTCCTGCCAGACCTGGTCACATGAATGTGTTTACTTTCTGGACAATTATCTGTTTCTGAATTAGCATCATTATCACTGTTTTCGGATTCACTCTCTTGATCGTTCCTTTCTTCATTCGTACTGTGACTTTTATCTGTTTCATTATCACTAAATCATTTTGTCTTTCAAATTGTTTAGAAAAAGGCAAATATTGACAGTGGTACTTCATGACTTTGTTATAAACTGATTCACAATTTTTGTGACCCGCCTCCCCCCCAGTAATGGGATACAGAAATTTTGTGACCCCCAAATATCCCCCCCCCCCCTGGTAAATAATGACCACCCCCTTGGAAGGTTTGCTAATCAATTTTGGAGGAATTTGCTTGTATTGCTAATGATTTTATACTTGTTGTAAAAAAGGGGAAAAAATTACTATGTCCCATTGTCGGGGACAAGTAAACTTTCAAATTTTGACAAGTGAAAATTCTGAAAAATGACATGTAAAAGATAGTGACGTTTGTCCTTGGACAAGTCCACCCAGGAGAGAATTAGCTTACCCTGTAAAACAGAATTGGCTAACCAACGTCATAGAATCTTGTATTACAGGTCTCCAGCTTTGACTGTCGGGCAATTGACCTATATACTTAGCACTCATAAAATTTATATATATATATATATATATATATATATATATATATATATATATATATATATATATATATATATATATATATATCCACTCAGTTGTTTGCGCCTCTTTGGGTTGCTCACATACCCGGTTTTAGTCTCCGGTTTCACTCAGGATGCAGGAGGCGACATTTGAGGAAATACCGTGTTGCAGGGGGGCGACCAAGTGATGCAGATATGTTGTACTTTTGCATATTTTTTTAATTCATGTGTTTTCGCAATTATATATATATAAGTTTTTACCCGACATGTTAAACGCACCGTGATTTCTGCCCCCCCCCCGCCCGAAGACAGGCAGATTCAAGAGTTATTGTTGCCATTAAATTATATACATACACACATCTACACACACGCACACACACATACACACACATTCAGAAACAATAAGTATGTGTGCCTCTGATTACCATCCGAGACCAGACCACCACCTTGGGAAAGCTGTCTTGATAATAATGCTGCGTCCAGTTTATAAAGAGTATATACATATATAATATAGACATCAAGGTCTTCATGATCTCAGTGTGCGCAGTTTCATTCTTCAAGCGATTGAACGACTTGAAAACGCAAACCAAACACTACTTTTGCTGATAAATTGAATTGTCACGCAAATTAGCTCTATGTTCAGCTACAGTTGTGTGTAAAGAGCGTCTTGTGTATGTATCTGCTCTTATTTGAAATACTTAATGCTTGAAGAATTGTGGAGAAATACAACTCTGTTATAGCTTGAGGCAGAATTCCTCTGTAAAAAATATGATCAGCACAGAAATAGTTATGGAAAACGATTACCCATGTAAAAATAAGATTCAGGGTAATGAACATATTTATGTTTTACAGACTCATGCTAAGCTTTAAAGTTCAGTACAGCAGCCAATGCGCTTAACTCCGGCAAATTTCAAAGTCATTCAAGTTCCATAAAATAGCTGCTTAAGGTTTACTTTGCTCATCATGTGGAGTAGATATTCAATTAAAAATCATGATCTATAAAAGTTCATGTCTGATCAAAGGTATCTTAAAGTAGTCAGTCAGAATTACAGACGTAGAGTTCCATAAATGTGTTCTAGTTTTCAAAACACTGAATCACTTAGCTCCAGCCTACATTGGTGATAAATTGGTATATACCAGTGAAGTTACCAGCCGACCTACCCGTTCCACATCAAAATGCCACCTTTATATTTCAAAACCAAAAATCGCCGCTAACCGAAACAGTTTCTCATACTCAGGCCCACACTTGTGGAATTGTCTTCCCGAAAGTCTACGGCTAGCTCCTTCATTGGCTCTCTTCAAAAGCAGATATTGGGACTATGTAAACAGATCTAGAGTCACCTAATTTTCTGCCAAAATGTTCCCTTTTAGTCCAGTTCAAGAACCATTGTGTACGTTTTAACTGTGTTCATGTATGTTACCATTATGTATGTATTGTATGCTTTGTATGTATTGTGGGCTATATTGTACATTTTGTAACTGCATGGCCATGATGGAAACTAGCTGTAAGCTAATCATGTATTACCATGGATAAATAAAGTTGTCATATCTTATCTTATCTTACGGTGTCAACTTTTGTATTCGAGAGATGAAATCCACCCTGTGACAAACACTTGTGCACGCTTTGTTGGTATACACTGGCTCAATATATATTAATTTTACATATTTGTAACCATCAAACTAGATTGGGTATTTTCACCCTGTCATGATTTCATTTGGTCTTAACTTTAGCCAGACAAATAAACGTTATATTGTCATACAAGAATTATGTTTAATAACTATTGCTTTGCCCTGGTAGCTGCCATCCGGATATTATCTGTTATGTCCTACTCTACAAGCGACCGAAAAAAACTATAGCATCTGTACTCATATACATCAATCCCGCGCAGGACCAACACTGCAAGCAAAGGCAAGTTGGCCAACTAGAGTTTCAAACAAAGACATCGAAACTGTTTTTTTTTTTTAATCTTTCTTTCTTTTTTTTTTCTTACCTTTACAAGTTTGAATGGTGCAAAATAAGTGGATATAAATGTACATGAGCGGGCAGCAGGAATTTTGAACATGAAATGAATGGCTGCTTTATACAAATCCTATGTTCCACCATATGTGATTCGAAGGGAAATTTGTGACATAGGAACTTTATATTTACGAGCCATTATCCGGGTACGCGAATACTCTGCAAGGCCCACATCATCGCCTATAATTACAACGGACCCATAAATATTGCAGTCTACCTAATGAGATGCTATTAACTGACAAAGATTACCAAAGCTTCCCGGAATTTCCATTTTGTGCGGTTTTGTCAAAAATGCCATGCATCTAAACATCTAAATTTCGATAGTTTCTGTGTTTGTGTCTACTTTAGACCTTCAAATGCAGATAACAGGTCAAATACCATACATGTAGGTTGGCGGGTGGGGCATAAAATGCAGGGTCAATGAAATGACATATGGACTCGTGTGTTACAATAACACAAAAATATTTAATTTTTTAAATTTAAACATATTTATTTCAACTGGATCGCCCTATAGTACATCGAGATGTCACTAATCGAGGGGTTCTCCAGAACATAGAGTGACACACAAAATGTATATTACAAAACACACAGGACAAAACAAGAACAAAGTTACCCAATTAACAGAGAAGCTGTACACATGCTTCAGATTTGTACCCTGCATACAAAAATCACAGTAGTAGTAGTCATCAAAATGCAAAACAAAGCAAAATAGTTAACTGCAGGTAGAATGTACACATATACGTCCCTGTTCACAATAATACGGACTAGCGGTAGGAAATTTCATAAAGGACATTTGGGAAGTAAAAAATATTGGTAATAGTAGCGTACAATATGAAATTGCAAATTATGGCGTGCACGTGAAAACGACGCAAGTCCAACTTGTGCGACGCATGTATAACCAGCAAAGCGGTTCACCATAAATTTTGTACTTTGTTAGTTTTCAATGTAATTTTTTCAAAAAGCTGTTATCAGATTTATTAAATATGTCATACTGTTTGTGAACGTTTACAACGATAAATTAACAATACGATTTGCATGAATGAACTTCATTGGCGTGAACTGTACATTGCATTGTACGCTCACAAACAAAAGAAAAGGTGCAACACACAAATAAAATTATCACAGACCATGTTTATAAATCAGCATCAGGTGTCCCCATTAAATCGGCAAATGTCACTGCTTCCTGTGAGCTGTTACCTGATGACCCTGGTATTCATACAGTTGGTCAAATGCTCCATTTGGTACATCGATGACAGGATTGCATCTTCAATGAATACTGTTTCCAAGAGTCATAATACTGTTACCAAGAGTCATAATATAATGAAATGTCTCATCTCCAGTTAGGTTTGTAAAGTTTCCAATGGACAGATGTCATCTCTTAAAATAATTCATTCCCGCTTCGTCGCAGTGTACAGTCCAATATAAAATGGAGGCATTCTCAGCAGCATATAAGTTACAGATTTGACATTTTTACAGTTCTGTTGATGTTTTCGATCCAGTGTTATGGTCTCAATCGCCAAAGTGCTAGCATTGAGTCTCAGTTTGCTGAAATTGTTTCTTTCATTACTGGTACACGTATCGTCTGTTGTAGACAAATTTCTAATCCGATATTTTGTTTGTTATATAATTTGTTATATAGTTTATGGGAAACATTTCCATTGCCATTAATGTGTTCTCGCCATTTAGACTCACAAATAGGTTGCAGTCTAAGTTTATTAATAACAGTATGGGAGTAGTGAACCACCTACATTCAACCAAGTTTTTTGCATCGCAGTCTGATTTAATTTATGTCTAATGCACATTATCAAGCATATCTTTTTCATCCCTACATAACATGTAATTTCCAGTAGACACCTTACAAGTGAAACCGGTACTTCACTGCACTACATTATTGCTCAATTAGAAATGGGGAACATCCTAACTATATGTGCCATCACTGCTGTATTAGAGGCCTTAAGGTGGACTCCCAGCACAAACTTGTAAAATGTGATGTGGATAATTTTCTAAATAAATTTGTCACACATCTGGTCAATTTTGGTTACCCACTTTTTTCATGAAAATCACACCCCCATACTTCACAACGATAACATGGGACTTACCTTTTTAAATAGTTTCATTTCAGACTAACTTTTATTACCAATAGAAAATTGACGCAGTTTGAAATGTGCCTTACTGACCTGATCTTTTCATTTAATGCATACGAAAATGTTCCAGAGGCACAAAATCCAATACCAAGATCACAATATTTTTCTGTAACCTGTACCACATCATTACTACCGTAAAAGATCTTGCTTAAGTGGCTTTCCACCTTTGTTAAATACCATAATTTTAGTTTTATCTGTGTTAATGTTTAACTTCCAAGTCTTGCAGTAGCTGTACAGTTTATTCAGACACAGTTTATATGAGTTGCACTTTTCAATAATTCATAAATCCCTCGGTTTTGTAGCAAAACTCTGAACTTTACTAACAAAACCATGTATTAGGTTTTATCACAAAATACTGGGTTTCGTTTTTAGCACAACCAGGTGTTTTTGCTCAGTTATTAAATTTTGATATGATTGTGGACAAAACCCTGGATTTTGTGCACAAAAACCATGATTTCATGATCAAAACCACGGGTTTAGATACAAAACCCTGAGTTTTATATCAAAACGTTGGGGGGTTTGGGCACAAACGCACAATTTAAGAGCAAAAGTCTGAGTTTTGATCACAAAATCCTTGGTTTTGTTAATTTTTGAACAAAACCCTGGCGCTTGCTCACAAAACCCAGAGTTTTTAAACAAAATCCGGGGTGTTGTACGTAACTGCAAAAACCCGAGGATATCATGAGACATGACAAAACTCGGGGTTTTGAAGAAAAAAACCGATGATTTTTGTGAAAAGATTGGATAACAAAGCAAAACCCAGAGTTTTGTTTACAAATCCCTAGGTTTGATACAAAATCTTAGTTTTACGAACAAAATCAAAGGTTTGGTCTAAAAACCCTGCGTTTTGTATTAAAACCCAGGTTTTGTGCATATTATTGAGCAAAATTTAAAAATCATATTTGTTTTGTTATACCGGGTAGTTTACAAACCCAGAATAATGTGAAAAACCCCTGGGAAACTCATGGTACAGTTATAAAACTCATGGTTGTACGTACAATACCTTGGGTTTGGATTTTGTGAGCAAGCCCAAGGCTCTCGGTACAAAATTAAGGGTATTGTAAACAAAAACCTGGGTTTTTCTGTGAATTATTGAACAGTACAACTTTCATAAACGTTGCAGCCCGCTTGCAGAATGATATTAACACAAAGTCGTCAGCGTACATGGAGCAGTTCAAGTCATGCAGAGTAACCGGGTCACACTAAAAAGCTATAATAGATAGAGATGCTATTCCAACTTCTGTTCCTGTGTTATGGACTAGTTGTACTTTGCCATACCAATCTGCCTTGAAGACACACACACACACACACACACACACACTGATTTGCCATGCAGCAAATCATATTTCCTAGTTAAACTTAAAGCGGTCACATGCATCCGGTGGTCTTAAATTGCAGTTAAATTTGCAAAGAAGTTAGACTGTTGTGATGTCTGGAATATGGTTACAAGTCAGGTGGTCTCTTACAACAGTGGTCTTAAATTGCAGGTTCTACTGTACCTCTGAGACCAGGACTTGTACAGTTTTGATCCCTCTTGAACTTAGGAGGGGGAAATGGAGTTCATCATTTTTTAAAGTGCATGACACTAGCCACAAAGTTGTGGGCACCCCGAAGTTAACCCAAGTGAGCAATATAAATTGCACTGCATTTTGTATTGAGCACAAGACTGAGTAGCCAGCACAGCTCTGGAAGCAAAGGGTATGTGCCGGTTTATTTTAAATAACCTGGGTTACCAGTATCATGAGTATGTTTAAGAGAAAATCATGCATGTGCAGCATGTACATCAAACCAGAAAAAAAAATGTGGTCTCGGATTTTGTTTGTCAATACTATGTTGAAACTTTAGAATCTTCAAATCTTGGTCTCTGACCTGGATGTATTTGATGTATGCAATGTTGTCACTTACAACATAAGTGCTGATAATCCAGACAGTAGTTTACATGGGGTTGTTTTGATGACTCCATCCACACCTCATGCCACATGGTTTTCATTTTAGTCCGTGATCATGCACAGTATACAATCCCCTACCAGCTGCATTGGCCCCCATTACCAGGTTCAGGCAGCTTTGTAGCCCTGTCAACACAATACAACAACCCAACCAATGGCCCAATTTGCCGTTTACACCTCCATGCAATTAACAGTGGTTGGCCTGTTTATGTATTGGCCCACCTTGTAGTAAAAGATCACAAGTAGGACTCGGATAGACTGGATAGAATATACCCAGGGAGAGGGGGGAGGGATGGGGGATGTCCCAGTACACCAGTACAGAAAATAATTTTGCCATAACAGATCATAACAGGGTACAGAAAATAGGAATATTGCAACATAATGACCAGTATGAACATTATATGATGATCAGAAATACAGTAAAAACAGGGCCTCCGGTTTGCTGGCATGGGAAACACATTATCCCAGTGTCCTACCATGGTGCTAGTAAGGAAATACCCTTACCCAACCCCCAACCCCCAACCCCAAATGACATGCAGCTCTGCCTCTTAGCAGCCTGCATTCATGACTACCTCTATGCATGCAAAAAGGAACGTTGCAATATATCCATTCAAACTCTCTTTCAGAGTTCATGATGTACTTAATGAGTGAAGATATTTGTCTATCATCATTCTTTCAGTACATCTATGACATCTTTATTTTTCAACCATGATCATAATTACAGTTCTAGACCTTATTATTTTCATTTTGACTTAATCATAGAATTTTGTTTATCATGTTTTTCTCTTTCTTTCTTTCTTTCTTTCTTTCTTTCTTTCTTTCTTTCTTTCTTTCTTTCTTTCTTTCTTTCTTTCTTTCTTTTTCTTTCTTTCTTTCTTTCTTTCTTTTCATCTTTCTTTTTCTCTCTTTGTTTGTTTTTCTCTCTCTCTTTCTTTCTTTCTTTTCATCTTTCTTTTTCTCTCTTTGTTTGTTTTTCTCTCTCTCTCTTTCTTTCTTTCTTTCTTTCTTTACAACCAAATTTGTCTTCAGTGTTTCTCAGACACTGTTAATCTGAAAGCCACCAAACTTGCCATGGTGACTGACCTACCAGTGAAATTGTGTATATCGTTTGGAATAGTTATGATGTTTATAGGTATGCAAAGTCGGGGGAATTAAAATTATACAAGCTCCATATCTTTCAAACTATTTCAGATAGGCACAAAATTCCAATGTGTGTCATTATTAGGTTTGTGATAGCTGCCAATATAATGGACAGAAATGAAAGTAGTAGAATTTTGAATTATGCCAATTAGAAGCAATGAAAAACTTAGAAGCTGAATATCTCCAAAACTATTACACATATACGTAAAGATGTCCTTCCAACTTCAAATCATATGTTTGTTGCAAAGCCTCATAGGATGAACCATGAACCATAGTTGTAGGATTTTAATTTATGCAAATTATTTGAATGTGCAAAATTTATATCTTGAATAGCTTCAAAACTACTATGGATGGAGATGCCATTTCGACTTCAATTTATGGGTTTGTGACATTGCCACACCCAATGAACAATGATCCAAAATTGCAAAATTTTGATTGATGCAAATTATGTGACAACACAGTAGTTTCAAGACTATTATACAGTTCTATCCACAAAACCATGAACTGAAGTTGTACAATTTTAATTTATGCAAATAAGGTGGACACAGAAAGTTTAAATAGTGAATAACTTCAAAACTATTATACATGGAGGTGGCAATCCAACTTCAATTTGTAGATCTGTGACATAATCGTAGCCAATGAATCATGAAGCAAAGTTGTAAACTTTTATGCAAGTTAGGTGAGTACACAAAGATAATTTCTCGAATAGCTTTTAAATTATTAAAGATTGTAGTGTCATTCAAACTTCAGTTTATAACTTTGTGATATGGCCACATCCAAAGAACCAAGAACCAAAGTTGTAGCATTTTAATGTATGCAAATTATTAGGCAAATACTCAAAATTTAGATTATGTTGAACAACCATATGTTGCATTTCAAACTGGTCTCATTTTGAAGGCACATGGACAGATTTGTTGTGAAGGAAATCTTCTTTTCTAGTTGCTGTTCGTTTCCATGTGGTTTTCATGAAACGTTTAACAGACCTCGAGCCTTTGACTGATTTCATGTCGGCAAGGGGGGGCACTTACAGGCCACCAGCCACAAAAATACCCTCAGAGCCAGCCAAGCAAGCACTCATATAAAAAGTTGCCTGCTGAATAATATTACAGTCAGTAGTACCTGCTATTTAGAACCAACCCATCCCCCAGCCAAAAGTGGTCACATGTAACAGGTGATCTTAAATTGCAGGTAAATTTACAAAGAAATTAGACTGCTGTGCCATCAGAAATGTAATATCATTACAGTGGTCTTAAATTCCATGTGAACTGTATCTCTGAGATCAGGACTTAAAGTCTTTGTTGCAGTTGAACTAGGAAGGGGGTTTACAGGGTTTTCAAAATGTTTTAAAGTGCCTCACACTAGCAACAAAGTTGTGGGAATCCCAAAGTTAACCCAGGTGTGCAATATAAATCATTGCATCACATCTTCTGTAGAGGACAAGACTTAATAGCCAGCACCGGCCCTGGAAGCAGACGGTATAACGTGCTGGGTGCCAGCTCATTTGAACACCCTGAGTTAACAGTCCTAAAAGCTTGTTTTGGGAAATACATGCATATGCAGCATGTACATCAAACCAGAAAAATATGCTGTCTTGGATTTTATTTGTCAATAAAGTGTTTAAAGTGTTTCTCTGACCAGGATGTATTTCATGTATGTATTGTTGTCAGTTACAACAAAAGTGCTGGTAATTGAGACAGTATAATTATTGAGACAGTATAATTTACATAAGGTTGCTTTGATGACTCCATCCACACTTCATGTCACATGATTTTCATTTGAGTCCATGATTATGCACATTATACCATCCCCTTTTAGCTGCATTAGCCCCCCATTACCAGGTTAAGGCAGTTTTTGACTAGCTCTGTCAACAATATACAACAACACAACTAATGACCCAATTTACCATTTGCACTTCCATGCAATTAACAGTGGTTGGCCTGTTTATGCGTTGACCCAACTAGTAGTAAAAAATCACAAGTACAGAAAATAGGAATATTCCAACATATTAAATGGCCAGTAGGAACATATATGATGATCAGAAATACAGAAAAAAGAGGGCCTCGAGTTCCCTGGCATGGGAAACACATTATACCAGTGTGCTAGGATGGTGCTAGTAAGGAAATACCTTACCCCCCCCCCCCGAAATGGCATGCTGCTCTGTCTCTTAACAGCCTGAAAGCATGACCACCTCTATGCATAGACCTACAAGATGTCAATGCCTCTATGCATGCAACAAGGAACTTTGCAATATATCCATTCACACTACCTTTTAGAGTTCATAGATGTACCTAATGAGTGAGGATATCTGTCTATCATCACTCTTAGTACATCTACGACATCTTTTTTCAATCATGATCATAATTAAAGTTCTAGAACTTCAACATGTTCAATATGACTAACTGAAAAAATAATAGAATCTCTCTCTCTCTCTCTCTCTCTCTCTCAGTCTCTCTCTCTCTCTCTCTCTCTCTCTCTCTCTCTCTCTCTCTCTCTCTCTCTCTCTCTCTCTCTCTCTCTCTCTCTCTCTCTCTCTCTCTCTCTCTCTCTCTCTCTCTCTCTCCAACCAAATTTGTCTGGAGTTTTTCGCAGACACTGGTATTTTGAAAACCAGCAAACTTGCCATGGTGACTGACATGTTCAGCTGATTGATTGTGATTGGCCAATTGACCTGGCAAACAAGGTTTAAAAAAATAAAGCAAAAAGACAAACAAATAAAAACGAGAAAAGGAGTCAGTCAGTTGCAAAATTGGTTAAATATGGAAATATCACTACACGGTTTTATGCGGGGGGGGGGGGTAGCTAGACGCTGGTACAAATATTAATTTTGCCCTAGTACAAGGTACAGAAAATGAGAAAATGTACAAATACAGTAAAACCTGTCTATTGCGGACACCTGTGGTTCTGGCAAAAGTGTCCGCAATAGACAGGTGTCCACAATAGGCAGGGGCTGAACTTTTGGGACTCAGAGTACATTTGCTCTCAGTTTTTGTATATTATGCTTCTGACACTTTACTGAAACGCATCTTAACTTGGGATTTTACAGTTTTTCTCTTAAAAGGGAAAAATTGTGTATGTATGGGCTTACCAGGCTAAAGAAAGTTTGCGTAATCTATTTTACTAACAGAAATGAAACAAACAACAAACATGCCACGGGGATATCCTATCCTTCGAGTACAGTATAACTGTATGTGCCATTGTTACAAATTATTGTGAATAACTTCACAGGAGTCTCAGTGGGTCCTTTGTTTTAGGCTTAATGATTGATCTATGGAGCTTAATTGTTTGATAGACAGAGAAAGTGTGAGCAACCTCACTCAACAGGAGCATCAGTGCTCAGAGACACCTAGCATGTTCTTTGAGGCATTGCAGCCTAACTGCTTGGCTGAGTGAACTTATTATGTGTTTCAGGCCACTGAACAATGGCTAATTTAGTCTTTGATTCCAGCTTAACATGCAGGGCATTGTTCATACATTACAACTTGGAACATAACAAGTTGCAAAAAATGCATTGATATATTGTGTCCGCAATAGACAGGTTGTTTTTGCATTTGGTACCCAAAAAAGTGTCCGCAGTACACAATAGACAGGTGTCCACTGTAGACAGGTATCACCAATATGAAAATGACTTTAAAATATTCGGTTCTGGCCAAAACTGTCCGCATTAAGCAGGTGTCCACAGTAGACAGGTGTCCACAAGGACAGGTTTTACTGTAATGGTTAGTACGAAGTTCAAAAAATAAAAAGGTTTCTAGTACATGTGTAAAGCAAATAAAAATGCCCAGTATGCTAGAACGGAGAGCACCTTACCCAACCCCTTTTCAAGTACCCAGGAAAGAACCTGGGGTAATGTCATAATTTTGCCATTATTTTGCTTATCATATCAAGGCCACTTGTTTCCAAATGACCTCTCACTTTTGCGTACAGGGGTATTTCGCAATTTGGAATGGTTTCAATGTCATTCCCCTGTCTAACCAATGAGGCTAAAAAAATATAGGCTCCTTGGTCTATCCAAAGACGGCAGAGATTCGAGAGGAGGAAAGTTTCAAACAACTTTGTATGGAATAAAATGTGTCCAGCTCAGTAATCCAATTAATTGGTGTTTTTGCTTTAATCTTACTTGATGGGTCGAGTTAAACTGAGATCATTATCAGCAGCCGACTCTACCCTCCTTGGGCTAACTGTTGCAGTTTCATCTGCGTTGCTCATCTTGCATGGTCTTGGATTAGATCTGTGGATGGCAACATGTCTGCTGTAGTGACTGTAGCTGTGGCGACGCTGCTACGCATGTTCAGATTGACCAAAAGTAAAGGTACCTGGTTGTCTAAGTCAACAGTGCAGCCATTCTTTTCCATGATTCAAGAATCATGAATAGGCCTACCGAACAGTGTTTCCTCAATCAGTTTAGGCCTATTGTTTTATCTGAAGATCCAGCGGACTTTAAATCAGAACGAATTTTGCAAGGGAAAGAAGTGCAGTATTTGTTTCCTCATGTCCCCTCTGGTAGTCCATTTGACGTTCCTATGCATTCAATGTTGAACCTAGAAATGTTCTAACCTATGAACTTTTTGGCTGATTTGTATTAATATTGGGTTCTTTAATAAATTCAGCTTGGTTGCCCTTACTGGATATTTGGGCAGTTTGTGTAATGTGCATACATCCAACATGGCGTCCAAAATACCTGTATCACATGGGTCAATTTAAAAAACAAAGACTGTCATAGAGACTCCAAATTAGGCCCAAATGTACTCCTATAAGGTCAAAGTACTGGTTTAGCTGAGTTGCCCACAGTTGCTGGAATTATGTCACATGAGAGGGTTTGACTCTATGTCTAAGGTATGTATATGTAAATAAAAATAACATGAAGCTGTTCAATCCTTTGATGTTTTTACACAGTTACAACACCGTGCGTTTATATAATGAAAACATGAATGGCATATGCATAAGTGACATTAATGGCTTCCAGTGTCATCTGATGTCATCAAATGGTGTATACTGCAAGCCTTGTACTGGCAAGACGCACATGTCAAACAGTTTTTCTAACTAGACAGTGAAACATCTGGAACTTTCTGTGAACTCTTGAACACACAGGTATAGTAGAACTAAAGTCGATTTTGTGAAGTCATCCTGTGTCACCACAAATGTCAAAGTAAACATTGATGCATCTTGTGTGGGTCTTGCCATAGAATCAATGACCGAATCCTGCTGGTAAAACCCTCCTCTGACTCTATGACAAGACGCATGAAAGGTGCATCAGTGTGGTATACAAATCTGACATGCATGCAAGGGTTTTATATGCAGGCGTTCAACATGGCTCATGTAGCTGCTGGAGGCTGGGGAGAAGTGCCTTCTTGCGACCTGCAGGAGATGTGGACCATTCCAACAAATCAAAGTAGAAGGAGTCAAGAAAGTGATTCAGTGTGCAGCAGAACGGCATGATTACGAGACCGCCAATAGAATGCAATTTTTTTTGTTTGATCATGATGAGACTCACATCGCCAAGGTCTCCAATGTCCTTGAGGCTGCCAACTCAGGCAAGGACCTAATCTGTGTGCTTAGCTATGACACAGCCACCTTTGTTCTACTGGTCTATTGGGTATACCAGGCAAAGGTGGAGTGCAGGGTGCAGATGGACCGGTAGAATAGGACAATGCTGGACATCAATGCTACCTGTACAGACCTGGGGCCAAAGTGTTTGCAGCTTCTTGGCATGCATGCCCTCAGTGGGTGCAACACTACATCATACCTATTTGGGAAAGGAAAAATCAGTGCACTCAAGACCTTGATTGCTGGGGACTTCCCAGGCTTGGCTGATGTGATGAAGGAGGTAGGTGCTATGCAGAATGATTTGATGGAGACGGCGAAACCTTTTTAATTGCTCTGTATGGGTAGCCACCAAGGATATTCATAGAATCTGCCTGCTTCACACTCTTCACAAAGAGGAAGAAAAGCTCCAGAATCACGACCTTATCTCAAACATCCAACAACCTGTACCTTCACATGCTGCAGGCCCATCTCCAGGTCATGCTGTGCAAAGAAGCAAAGCAGAAATCCCCACCTGATGAATCTGCTGATATCACCCACATTGGGTGGGAGATCCAGGATGGCATCCGTGCTCCTGTCCTTGTTCAGGGTGACCCAGCTCCACTAGAGCTAATATATATGATTCAGTGTCAGTGTAGGGCACACAGAAAGAAGTGCAGCACTGATATAAATATAGCAGATATAAATTGAAGTCTCAGTATAGGGGACGTGGAAACTCAGGGGGCAAGGTTAGATATTGGTCTAAAACAGGGATGGGTGTTATCCCCGATTTTTTTTTGCTATATAAATGAGAGAACTGGGAACAGAACCGCTAGAGAGTCATAAAGGAGTAACAATTAGGAGAGAAAAGATTCCAGGGTTATTCTTTGCTGATGACATGTGTTAACGGCAGATAGAGGAAAAGAGTTACAGGAACTTTTGAGGATAGCTGGTGAAAAGTGGAGGTTAGAGTTTAGTGAGAACAAGAGTCAGTTCATGGTCTTGGGGCACAAAAGAAGACAGGAGGAGAGATGGATGGTAGGAAAGTTTAGGGTTTCAGAGGGTTAACAGAAAGTCATTAGAATTGGAGAAGGTAAGGAGTACGGATATTTGGGGATGAACATTAAGGTGACATGACAGGGAATGTTTAAGTACCATGTTAAGATTCAAAAATCAGACAGAAGGTGAATAGAGCGAAAGGTATGATAAAGGTCACAGCAAGGAACAGCTTCAATAGAGCATTCACAGGAAGGGTGCTGGGGGAATGTGTAGCCATGCCTGGGATGTTATGTGGGTTAGATGTGATAGCAATTAGCAAAAAGGTGTGGAATGAATGGAAAAGGCACAGAGGAAGATAGAGGAAATAGGTGCTTGAGGCACCACCATGTGTAGCAACAGAGGCCGTGTTGGGAGAGTTGGGATGGTTACCAATAAGAGATATAATAGCTAAGGCTAGGTTGGGCTATTGGGGCTATCTGCAACAGGTAAATGAAGAACTAGGAAAGATGATTTGCTGCATAGCAAATCAGTGTGTGTGTCTTCAAAGCATATTGGTATGGCAATGTACAAATGTTCCATAACGCAGGAGTAGAAGTTGGGATGGCATCTCTATCTATTATAGCTTTGAAGTTATTCAAGATTAAAGATTTCTAATGGTGCTATTTAGCATAGTTTAAATTGCTACAACTTTCATTTTTAATTCATTAGTTGCGCAATGGTCAACAACCCCCTAGTAGAAGTAAAAATGACATCTCTATCTATTATAGTGTTGAACATATTCAAAAGATTGAAAATTTTGAGTACTGCTAATTAGCATAATTTAAATTGCTACAACTTTTGTTTTAGATTCATTACATGTGTAGAATTTGAAATGACATCTGTATCTATAATAGTTTTGAAGATATTCAAGTTTTAAAAAATCAAATGCTGCTAAGTAGCATATTTTAAATTGCTACAACTTTTGCTTTAGATTCCTAACTTGTGCAATGGTCAATAACCCCTTAGTAGAAGTCAAAATGACATCTCTACCTATAATAGTTTTGCAGATATTCAAGTTTTAAAATTTTGAATGCTGCTACTTAGCAAAATTTAAATTGGTACAACTTTTGTTTTAAATTCATTACATGCGAAATGGTCAATAACCCCCAGTAGAAGTTGGAATGACATCTCTATATTACACTATTACTATTACACTTTTTAAGATAATCAAGATTTAAAATTTCAAATGCCCCTAATTTGCATAATTTTAAAATCTTCATTCCTCTGTATAAAAAGGTCCAACTCCTTGTATGGAGGTACAATCATGCCAAGTTTGGAGATTCTATGTACAATAGTATCTGAAAAAAGTGTCAGACAAATTTGCTGGTAAAGAAGAAAGAAAGAAAGAAAGAAAGAAAGAAAGAAAGAAAGAAAGAAAGAAAGAAAGAAAGAAAGAAAGAAAGAAAGAAAGAAAGAAAGAAAGAAAGAAAGAAAGAAAGAAAGAAAGAAAGAAAGAAAGAAAGAAAGAAAAAACAGAAACGTGTGTGTTGACACACACACACTTTAATGATGGCATAGGAAAGTGTACACAGAGGCTGGTAATGAGAAGACAAAGTGGGTTTAAGAAATAGTCAAATGGAAAAGATGGGTTGAGGAGAAGAGCACACTTAAAGCTTATAGAGCTGTAGACAAGCCAGTGAAAACTAAATTTTGGGATGGTAACAAGGGTTCTAGACTGTTGTTTCAGGGCAGAGCAGGAGTGATCAATATGGCAAAGAGGAAACAAGTGGACAAATGAGAGTGATGGGAAGTGTAGAGTGTGTAGGGAGTACGAGGATGAGACCATTGATCATATGATAACATGGTGTATAGGTTATAGAGCATTTAGAGACAGGCAGTTTGTGTGGTGGAGAAAAAGAGATGGGCAGAGAAAAAGCTTAGAGCATGTAAGGGACATGGCAGGGAATGATAGGTTAGCATGGATATTAGGATTGAAGGGCAATTTTCAGGGAGTAGAGTAGGGTTAGAGTCAGTCAAAGGCTTCTTGGTGCAGTGCTGGGAGAGTCGGAATAATATCTTAGGATAAGTCACTGAAGAGAACAGAGGACCCAGTTAGAAGAGAAAGGAGAAGGTAACCCTTATTAGGGCTCCCATGACCCTGCTTGGTGGCAATATCAGCAGGGGCTGTGGGCATCCTGAGCACACAGTTCTGACAGTGGGATAGGGCCCAGTGGTTTTTTTCTTTGTTTAAATAAAGGCCACCTGAGTAGCGTGTCAGGACGGTGGCCATTAAGCAGAGTGCCACAGAGTATTATCATTATTGCTGAGGCTTGTGGCTGCCACAAATATCATATTTCATGCACATCATACTGTAATTGCTCTGGTGAAGAGAGTTGTTGCAATCCTTACACCAAGAGTGGAGAAGCTCAAGCTGAAGATGGGGATGATGTTGAGATGGAGAATGTTGAGGAAGATGGTGAGGAGGAGGAAAATTCTGAGAAGGATGGAGATGAGGCTAGTGAAGTCCAAAATGAGGTTGAGGTTGGTTTTGCTGATCATGATTACTTGATGAGTTGCAGTAACTATAATTTGAAGATTGTTATGCAGTATCTAAATAGCATAAACCTTACACTTGGAACATGTAGAATTTTATGGAACTATATTCTGTCAATGATTATTGATATCAACATTTTGACATTCTCACAGTGACTTTCTTATGTGATTTACTTAATTCAAAATTTTACTTGCAGTGAACCATGAATGGCTGTGGCAATATGTTGGTTTCACAGACATGTTCAAAGACATTAAAGTGGATGTTCCTCACTATCTTTGCACTGTACACTTATGATATATATATATATATATATATATATATATATATGTGTGTGTGTGTGTGTGTGTGTGTGTGTGTGTGTGTGTAACAGATGTGATTATGTGTTTCAAGTATAACATTGCTGTTTTAGCATGAACAAATGTATAGAGGTTTTATACAATTATGCATTTCTATGCATTAACTTAGATATTATGCAGTAAACGTTTTATTTCATTGTCCAATAAATAGGTCAAATTTGACCATGACATAGTCTACATCAATGTTTGACCTTGATATTAACCTTGACTTTGAATGGAAAAATTTACATGAGAAACGGTTTATATTCACCCCAAAACTCTTTACACGAGGTATCATATATCATTAATTCATTAGTTGTCCATGGATATGTTTAATTTGACATTGACCTTCCCCTTGAATTAAAAAAGTAACATCAGAAATAGATTCTCCACACTCCAAAACCCCCTGTAAGCGGTATTAGACATCATTCTAGGATAAGTCTTTTAAAGGGGCAATTGTTAAAATGGTGACAAGAGGCCATCTTGTTTTTATGCAAATTACCAGAGTTGCCCAATATTGCTGTCTGAGCAACAAAGCTGAATTTATTGTGGGACCCCTTTTGCATATGGATCAATAAAAAAAACTTCACATATTGGTACAAGGGAAGGCAAGAAATATTTTTCTCTCGTGTCCCACCTAAAAAAGCAGACTTTTCAGAGAATGCACACATTTTAAAAATCGTAGAGACCCTACCCTTCTAGATTTTTCATAAACGGATTTCATGTTTCTAATACTTATACCAAAAAAATTGAAAAAAAAAAGGTTTGCCTCACTGACACACTCCGAACTTTATCAATATCAGCGAGGAGTTTTCAGTTGCTGTAAGGAGAATAGGTAGGCCTACATTGTTTTTCAAGATAGACGGTAGGGCTGAAGTGACATGGCTTGCACAGACTACCTCTGTTCGTCAAGAAAAGACAATTTTGTTCAAGTTTCACCACGGAAATACAGTTTAGAACCCGAAGTTTCTGATATAAAACAATTAATTTCCTATCTATGGTCAGTGACATATTGTGCTTCATTTTACAAACCGCATGGCTCAGCTTATGAAGAACTGGTACATCGTGTATACATCAAAAGATGTAGTATATGTATAGGCTTTGTTACCAAAGTGTTCATCACAAATTTTGAATCACTATGCATGACCACCCACCTTTGTTACCACCTGGGATATAACATAGCTCGGCCATATAGGCTTCGACCCAGGCCTACATGTATGAGACATCTTTCCTTTGATTCTGGAGTTTAGGACCCTCTTACCTTTTTGAGGCTGCATTTTGATGACAGTTTGAGGTGGAGGGGGGGGGGTGCCAGACAGAGGGCGGAGCATAGGCTCTGTATATACCTAGGCCTGCAACCTAGGAATGTACAGGGGGACCTTTAGTTAATTTTCATATAAATTTTCAGTTTCCACTTTACTAAGAAAGCATGGTCATTTATGGCTGTCCCAGAATGGCTGCACAGACTAGGCCTCCCTAAGCTTCCTCTGTATAGCTTTGAGAACTCCAAAAGAGAATCCATGAGTACATCTAGTGAAAACACTTTCCTTATGGCCGAGGGTGGGGGTGGCGGGTGGGGTGTGTGGGTGTATTGATGGTAACCCAGGCATTGAATATAGCTCTAATTTATTATTATTTTTTTTTATTTTATTTTTTTTTTAAGACAGAGTCAGATTAAGTTGGTTTCAGGGCCGTAGCCTTGGGGTCAGATTGGTCGGACCAACATTCGACTCAGGGGTCTAGATGTATTGCCAAAACCATTTAATATACAGAAATTTGTTTGAAACTTTCAAATTTCCGAAATTGGCGTGACCAACTTTAAATTGAAGGCTACGGTATTGGGTTTAGCTTAGACTGATAGTCTAATTTTGCGCACATTGCAAAGGAACATTTGCAGTAAATGAATTTGATATGAGGAAACATTAAAGTTATGCCTACTACATGTACACATGCACTCCTCGTATGTTACCTGTTATTTCAAAGTTCCTGGGACTCTGATTAAGGTTCCCAGGAACTTAAGTCTTAATTCCTGGGACTTAATTTATATTCCTGCGAATTTAAAATTATATTCCAAGGACTTTGATATGTTCCTGGGAACTTGCCACTCTGTTCCTGGGAGCTTACCACTATATTCCTGGGACTTTGCTATATTCCCAGGAACTCGCTTACATTCCCAGAAAAGTGCCTAAATTCCCAGGGTATTGCCTAAAACCCCAGGACATTGCCTAAATTCCCGTGAATTTATTAGTATTCATAATGCCATAACTCAATTATGAGAGTAGTAATATTGATAAAATTATGCCAATTTACTATAAGAACCCATCTTCACATACTATCCAAATTTGGTGCTTCTACCATGAGTAGAACTGGAGCTATACTGATGGGGCAAAATTGTCCGAATGGAATGGACAATTCATTTTAAAATGACTTAGTTGATATCGAAATCTTTCAAGTACATCTGACAAGAATGAGTTAAAAAATGACTGCTAAGTACACATTATTGCTTCTCCCTTAAGTTTGATGTGAATGATTCTACACCTCCTTAGTTTGACACAATACATGGCATTGGTAAATATTGAGATTAAAACACTTCAGTTTCCTCCCACTTCTCTTATAAGTGATTGGTAGTTTTATACTTGACGCCATACTGAATCAAATGCGCATTTAAAATCAGCAAAAACACAATTTCTTTCCCATATATTGATTAACATAGATGTCAATTTAAGTTGGACGTATCAAGCTATGGTTAGCAGTTCTGTGGTCTTTCTTAAAATTGATGCAGCGGTATAATATTGTTTTCTTGAAAGTAGAAGTAGTATTAATACTAATATCAATAATAATAATATAATAATAACCATTATTGCATGTCAAGTTTAAAATAAAAGGAAAATATAAGCGCCAAGTCACTATGTTCTGACACTAAAAAGTGGAAAACAATATGGAGAATGATATATTTGATGAGCTCACAATGAAAATATGTATCGCCGTTTGTCAGAAACTACGTTGATAAGGGGATTAACTTATAATTGATTTCTTAACTTACATAGAACACAGACAGAACATGGGCACGATGGAACATACCACTTGTAGATTAGGTTTTTTTATGGACGTAAGTTTGCAGCTCGCTAAACATCAGAAGGTAGATTGTTCCATATTTTGCCACCTTGATAATAAAACAAATGTCTTCCATAAGTCAGAAGGTAGATTGTTCCATAATTTGCCACCTTGATAATAAAGAGAATCTCTTCCATAAATCACTGTGTTGTAAGCTGGATTTTCTGTCTTTTCATTGTCTCCAAAATCATAAGTTATATCCTTTTTACATACATATTTTTAAGAAAGGTGGAACTTGCATGCACATGAATTTCCCTGGGTCTGCTTAAGTAGAGCAGATGCTTCGAAGCTCTTAGTAATAGGTCCTTATGAAAGAAGCCTTGCAATCATTGAAGACAAATCGAAGAGCTCTTGCTGGAGTTTTTCCATTTCGTTTGTGTCAGTGATACCACATAGAAGCTATAATAAAGTAGAGAAGTTAAAATTACGCATAATAAAAGAGCTGAAAATATGTACGGTAGCTTTGTCTTTTCATCGAGAATTTTTAGAAGTGTCTCAGAACACTAATTTTCTTGGCAGTCAAATCGTAGGCATTACTTGGTAAGCCCTATGCTTTTAATTTTTCAACTTGAAGGTCATGAGGTAAAAAAATCAAACACCTTTGACAAGTCCATAAGAATGAAACGCTTAAACTTGTGGTTGTGTAAGATCTGTTTCCAGTTTTCAACAAGTTTCATCTGTAAAGTCAGACAGCTATAGTTTTTACGAATATCAGGTACCAGGGAGTGTGGTACATCAGAAAAGAAGTCATCTACTTGGTCGTTCAGAAGACCCTCAAAGATCTTAGAAGTACAAGAGAAGACGCTCAAGGGGCGATAGTTACATGTGTTTAAAGAATCAGACCTCTTATACATACAATAAATGTCAGTCGAGAATTTCCTCACTTTTATAGCTTTGTCAATAACTTTAGCCAAATGGGGCACTCGCGCCAGCTTTGATTAGTTTTGGCGGAATGTCATACAGTCTAGAAGCTTTCTAGTGATTCAAATTCTTTAAGTATGTTAAGACGTTCTCTTCAGAAACTTGACGAACGGCTAATGCTAGATTACTTTTTCTTTTTCATTTCATCAGTAATGGCAGTGACACAGGGGTGGCTTGATACATTTAAAGGATTGATTTCAATCTATGGGGTCATCACTAGGGGATTGAATGGCAACAGAAAAAAAATAAGTGTTGAAGATCGGACATACTTCCTTTGGATCACAGTGCAAATTCTCTTCTTCCATAAGTATGATTGTGCCGTTTTGATTTCCCCCTTGACTTTTTAGTCGCAAAAGGATGTATGGTTTTCCAAAGAGATGGCTGATTGCTTGTAGGACAACACCGCTGGTCAATGTATCATGTTATGGATTTTTTCCTCAGAGATTTTATTTTGCTTCTCTGAGTACGGTGGGTTTCCTATTGACCTTTATATTTTTTGTGCTTTGTTTGCATAAAGTATACGTTTTACATTTAAGGCCTTTCGTAGTTTGCCATTCAGGAAAGGTGCCTTGTTGGACCTGGAACACCTTTTTTCTGCGACGTGTGTTGGTTAATAACATTTTTTCAATATGATGTCATAAAACCAAACCGCACCATAACATCATCGCATATTGCAAGTACGTGAAAGGGGGCTTTGTCCAGGTTAAATATAAATGAATTTTATCAAAGGACGTAAAGCTTCGATAATTAATGTCTACCTTTAGAGATCCAGGCAGTTATATCTTAGAATTTAAAGGGATCATGAAGTGAAAATCGTTTCCACTGCTTGAGTTGGAGAGTGGTTATAGTAGAACATCGATAAGGGTGGGTGCAGTACTTTTAAAGCAGGTTGGATACTTTATAATATTACATGTATAAAAAAATGTTAATAGCATTGATAAGGTCCATTTTTTCCTTATCATCGTTTTAAAAACTGACATTTAAATCACCCAACATAAAGAGTGTCTTGCTATCCTACCCGAGAGCAGTAGACTTCAAAAAGTTTGTCTGCTTTTACTGATCGAGGAAGGAAAATAACATGCATTTTTTTTCTCAATATGAATTTCAAAAAGCATTGTTTCGATGCCACCTCTGTGACATTCTATGTGGGTGCTGTGCCTATGTGGATTATCAGGACGTAGAGAGTTTAGAATGCCGCTATCATGCCTTTTCGGTTTTTCTGTACAAAGAAAAAAATTCATTTGAAACTTTGAATTTGTAAAATCGTCATCCAGTTTTGTTTCGCTGAGATCACACATATCGAAAAAAAAAACTTTTCAAGCAGTTCTTTGACTTAAAAACACCTGTTTGGGTGGCTGTTCACATTTAAAAGACTCAAGATGAGATTTTGGCATGCCTTGTCGCGAAATGCTTTAGAATGTGTACAGCTTGTTTCAGAAGTATGACTACGAGACATACCACTTGCAACATTAAGACTGTCCTTATTGTTTGAACAAAATTCATTCAGTGAAGTAGATGAATTGCTTGTAACTACTTAGTCAGAGTCATTCTAAGAAAGAAAACTGAAGTTGAAGTCCTACCTTCTTTGCCAAAAACCTAATGTTTGTATATCAAGCAACAGAACTTTTGATTATGGCCTTGTCGATTGCCTGATTAGCATATGGTTCTTTATCCATAATTACATTAGTCGCGAGGCCGGTTTCCCACAATTCCAAAAATGTTGCGTCTGTGTATGGCTTGTCTCACAGCAATTTGCATCAGAAAAAATATAAACCGGTCAATAGTTGTTGTGTATTTTGTATTGCCCCCTGATTGAGGGTGCCAGACTGTGAACGCGAGCCACTTTACTAAAGCGACTCGTGCCCAGAGGCCAGCTCCCTGGATTAGAGGGTGAGACAAAGACAATAACTATTGACACGTTTTATTTTTCTGATGCATATCCCTGTGGTTTGTCTGGTTTCTAAATTGTCCCTTTCTGGTATTCCTGAGACTTGGTCTTGAATGATCGTTCACATTTTAATTGAATGGAAAATATAAACAATGTATATGTAAGACTTGATCATTGAGCAGAGCTTAATGATGATAAGCATTTACGGTGCAGGGTGGCTACAGTAAAGGCATAGGAACCACAGAGGAAACCTTCACTTCGTTGCAACGGCACATAAATATTTACCTGAAACGAAAGGTAGAATGTACTGTATATGAACGATTTCACAAAAGCATTTGACACAACATCACGCCACATTTTCTCCTCTGGCATAGGTCTATAAAAGAAGAAGTACATGGTAGGCTCTTAAAAGAAATGCACATACTCTTAGTTTTCGTTGTGTGTGCAGACCCCGGTGGGGCTTTCAGCACGTTTGCATTTTTAAGTGTAGTATTGGACCAAGACACTGTTGTTTGTTATGTCCTTTGCATTTTCTCTTTACTCAAATCGATTGATAAAAAAGCTTTTTTCAGGACAAAAGGTTGACACCACCTGTTATTATAAATATTAAGGACTTGTATTGGCATCTATGTTGAGCTGGTCTACAGTCTAATTATAACATATGGAGCTGAGATATGAGGGTATAAATATAGTAGAGATATATAGAGTGTAAAAATCAAATTCTGAAAATACTTCCTGCGTGTGTCATTTTTCACATTTGATGCCTGCTTTAGGCGAATGTTGGAGGCTGCCTCTGTGCATTGTATATATGAAGAAATGGATAAAAGTCTTATTTAAGTTCATAGAAATATCTGAAGAAAGGTATCCAAGAGCTAGCAAATTAATGTTGAAACATTTCGACGACCATGGTAGGACGATCTGGGTAACTGAGGTAAAAACTGTGTTGCTTAAATTTGAATTTGGAAATGGCTAGATTTCTCAAGAAGTGGGAGATCCCAGCACATTTCTCCGATTGTTCATTTCAAAGTTGGAAGATTGTTGTACCCAAGACTGGGTAAGGGGTATGATTGAGTCTGACAAGCTAAGACAACACAGAGAATTTAAATCTCTGTTGGAACCAGAAAAGTACATTTCCATGTTTTCAAACAAAATATTTATTTCTGGAATATGAAGGTTAGGATGCTCTGGTCACAAACTACATACAAAATCAGGTCGAGGATCAGATGTACCATTGCATGTACTTTGTGTCATAGGTAATAATTATGTACAGGATGCCTTTCATATGGTTTAGTTTGTGCCTCTCACACTGAAGTTAAGAACTAAATGGATGTCTACATTTTGGGGGGCTCGTCCCACTGGACACAAATTTTATGAACAAGTAAAACGGTGTCCAAATTTGTTATTTAGACTAATATGTCTTTAACGTCTTCAAGAAGAGCAAGCTCCAAATGCCTGTGTAAAGTACTGTTAGTTAATGGTGTGAACATACTGTTATAATAATATTGATGTCAAACATTAATTTTATGGAATAAAATTTGAATGGCTTTGTGCGCTAGGCCAACAAACATGGAAATATTGTATTTCACTGTACTATGAGCCTATGGCCTAATATATATGTATATATATATATATATATATATATATATATATATATATATATATATATATATATATATATATATATATATATATATATATATATATATATATATTATAGTCCTGTAGCATAAAGAACGTTTGAGCCTGGATGCACAAAATTAGTTTGAACGAATTTTGTATATACCTTTGTATGGACTTGTATGCTTACTGGAAAATATAACTTCTTATTACCACCTGGTATGAATTCAGTTCTGGTTGTTATTCATGTGTTGTGGGTTCATATGAAAGCAATGGGTGTGATAGTTTAGGAAGAATGTGGTCAAAATGAAGTTTGATATCAAGCACATGTGTTTTTTCCAGCTGACCTAATTACGGATTTAAAAAAATCACTCTCAAAATGGTTGCTAGCAATTTTCCTCCTCAATAACCAATCAGAGATGTAAGCAATATCGCCCTAAAATGGCTGCCAGCAAAAGGGACAGAGTGCTACAGTCTATAGTACTTGGTAACATAATTAGGAATATGGAACATCTTATGGAGAAAAGTTATGACAGCACTGCACCAAAAAAAACCTGGGCCTATTCTGTAGATGTAGACATTATATAATAATAATAATAATAATAATAATAATAATAATAATAATAATAATAATAACAACAACAACAACAACAACAACAACAACAATAATAATAATAATAATAATAGCTTTATTTAAAGATGGTAAACTATGTCATTATGGGTACAATGATTTTCAATGGGCCGTCTATCAAGATACATTATAAAATACTACTTATGTACATGTAATAAATTGAATTCAAAGCACAATTCATTTGTAAAAAACAAACATGCAGTTTACAGTCATTCCATGGTGTAATTTCGTGTTTCCAAAGTAAAATGTTCTTTTTCGTACAGACGTCTTTTTTAAGTGTTGCACATATCGCGTTTTAAAGATATTCAAGTTTGGCGACTGTTTTATGTGATCACCCAGCCTGTTCCACGGTATGGCGCCTCTGTACTTAAAAGTCCTCTGATCAATAGAAAGTTTGTACTGGCACATACTTATTTCCAGATTGACTACTACTCGTGCTATAGGCATGAATATGCTATACATCTGTAAGAGCATCTTGGAGGTATTGTGGCGCTGTTCGAGTATCTATTGCCATCCAACCGAGAGATCTAAAAAGATATACAGTCCTAACTTGATCAACTTTTTTTCCATTTAGTATTGATCTATCATACAGCTTCATGTATTTGTGTATTTTGATTAAAAGCTCCTTTGAGCAGTTACCCCCACAAAACACATCCATAATGGTTGAACCAGTCCAGAAAAGAAGCTCTATCTGGCTCTGAGTGGTAGTAGATATTTTATTTTGTTGAGAAGGTACAACCTGCTCTTCAGTTTGGAACATAGTTGTGTCAAATGGGCCTTCCAGGCCATTTTGCTGTCAATGTGCAGACCAGGTAGTTTGTGAGTATCAACCTTTTTTACCTCTGTTTACAGCGACTGAGAAATTATCCATGTTTTGTTTTAAGTCTCTGTGTTGTCCCTATCAACATGCATTTAGGTTTTTTTTCGAAATTAAGAACCATTCTGTTGTTCGTACTCCATTTGTGAATAGGTTGTGCATCCGTGCTTAGTGTGAGGTTTACGCTCTCTATCGTTCACGTCATCAGTGAGGTCAATAATTGTCCACAGAGCATTTATTAGATCTTGTCTAAATTTATATTCCTCAAAGTGTTTGTAACTTCTGTATTTTATTGTTTTGTGTGTTGCCAATTCGGCAAAACAACCATTATGTTTACATGTTACCGTCACAGGATAGTGATCAGATAACCCCACAGAGGAAACCCCTGATGTATACACGGATGTAAGATCATTGTTTTATTTTTGACCCCTCTATTTTTTTCTTTTTCCTTCAGGTCAGCTTATGTTCGGATTTTCCTGGATTTGGGCTGGCCTGTCGGGATCAGTCTATACGGTACAATGTACAACTTTTGGGCCTGGGCGACCCGATATGATTTTTTTTTTTTTTTTTGATGGCCTCGGTCTTAGCTTACGTTTCGGTCCAAGTTTTTATAGATTTACATATACGACCACCTCATGATTATGATCATATACTACATAAGGTACAGCATAGAGACAATATACATTTTTATGCTTATATTGGCCTGACATTACTTGCATCGTACAATTGTTTATGTATATCTTTGTTATATTCCTTTTGCGTGATATGTTGCTGGCTTTATCGGGAGACATCCATCGGAATCCCGGCCCCGGTGTTAATATATGTTGAATGTCATTCATCTAAATATTAATAGTCTTACTGCAAATAAAATAGATGAGCTTGAGTCTCTGTGTTTTCACAACAATGTTGATGTAATTTATCTGAATAAAACCAAGCTAGATAACTCAGTAAAGGATGTTGACAAAGAAACACCCGGATTTTTTACTCCTTTTAGGTTTGACCGTACCAGGCACGCTGGTGGGGTAGCTATTTATCTGTTTGATCAGGCAGCTGGTAAACAGAGGCTTGATTTCAGCAGAGCCACTGTGGAATCGCTGATCACTGAAACTACTATAAACAAGTGTAAGATTTTCCTAGGTACCTTTTACAAACCGCCAGATCAAAATTTAAATGAAACTATAGATTTTTTAAATTCTTTTCAAGATATAATAGTGAAGTTAATTTGTGAATTGCCTCATGCTTTAATTGTTACAGGGGACCTCAATTTACCTAATCTTTCCTGGACCGATGGTACTTTTAATACTAAGTTTGATTTGGGAATTTTTTAACACTTGTAACTTAATTTACGACAACAGGTTACTGAGCCCACTAGGCTGGGTGCCAACCTGTCAAATTCCTTCAAAATAAGGGGTTGAGTGGGAAAGTCCTAACACACCTTTGTAATACATATTTTTAGAAGGGTATGGGTGTCCTTAAACAGGCTTGCTTGGTCTACCTTGCCAACACTCTTGCAAAATTTGGTAAAACGGGAGCAGAAGTCATGGTGTTTAAAATTCAAATAAGGTTGTGAGCATTTTGTGAAAATGGGTGGTATGATCACCAACATATAAGAACACCTATGGGAAATCTTTTCGACATACTTGATACCATTTTAGACTTTTATTGACGCCAAAGCTATGCAAGATACTTTTTGAAAAAGTAGGTCGAATAAATAGGTCACAGGCGGCCATATTGGATTTTGTATATAGTAGTATTTCACCATATTCTTTTTTCGTTATTTTCCTGCAAATTTGTCTGAAATCTGATTACTTTCCAAAAATTGTACCTTTTTCTAATATTGCTGTGGTTTTTACATGATTATAAGATGTTTGAGGCAATTTTGGCTTCAAGACATGTAAATCAAACATAAAAAATGCAAACATTATCAACATTTTTTATCCTTTTTACTGGTGGCAATCAGTGCCTACATAAAGTTTTTCTACATATCCGTCACGTCAAATTAATCAGATGCCCCCTACATTTTTGGGGTTTTGCATGGCCTCAAATATTATGCATGCTGCCAATTCTGCTACAGAAGCATATGGAGCATATGTGAATAATGGTCATAAAATCAAAATTTTATTAGATCCATTACAAATTCAAACCTAAAAATAAATCATTGTGCCATGCTGAAGCTGTGCTCATCACTGCCCATGAAAAAATCAGAAGCGACTAGATTTTCACCACAGAAATACGTTTGCTACATATTTTTTATCATTTAATCCCCCAATCTAGTAGGTGTCACAATTATTACAGAAAGTTCAGTTCTTCGGGGCTATATCTAGATGATTGCAAGAATGCCGTACAGATAAACTTGTCTGCACACAGTACATAAAATCCCAAAAGAAAGAAATGAGTTACTATAAAAAAATCCAACTAAGTCTATTTACGGTTCTCCATTACCTTGTTGACAGAATTAATGTTAATACCAGTTTAATTACATTAGGATGCCTTTTCCGCACATGTAATATAATTAAAAAATATTTTTCTGGTGCATTGAAGGAGTCAGGACTATAACAATTTAAAAGAACTGAGCAGTGTCTCTCACACCAGCAATCAACACCCATCAGGGCCTATTTACATTGTATAACAATAGGAGCAATAGGATTGTTCAACCATTGAGGCTGCTGTTTCGTGATAAAATTAATCTGGGGTATCACATAACAAATCCTTCCAGAGTTCATGCAAAGGAAAAAAGAAATGACAAAAAGGAAAAGAAAAATGAGCTACATCCTACAAATGACTTAGGATTCTAATAACTTTTTAATCAAACACAGAAATTCAGTCCTGCTTGTGACCATATATTGACATATTGCAACATTGTAACAGCTCTGTACAAATACGATTTTGAATTTCAAAAAATGTATATATTCTGTAGATCCAACAAGTGGATGGATAAATGGGTAAAAGTATGGCCAGGTAGGAGCAAATAGATATGCCCCTCCCCAAGTAGTGGGGACATAAAAATTACATCAAGACAGGTAAGTTACTTCTGACGAATATCCACATATTCATGATATTTGTGTGGAACGTTGTTGTGAATGATAAAGTTGGTGCCAGTTGCTTTGAGATCCAGAAGAAAGTAGAATGCTTCTGCTCAAGGACAGAAAATGTGATAACAAAAAATGAGATGAACAGTAAGGTATAGCTATGTAAGTTTTCAATTAGACAAGAGTAATTCTATGTGATCCCAATAAATTGGTGTAAACAGAAAAATTATTGCACTTCAGGTAATAAGTCATTCCTTGAGAACAATGTCCATCTTCGCCAAACTATACCTTGATAAAGCACACAACAAAATTATACATGTACTTCTGAACTTTATTCCTTCAAAACACAATGTCATATACTGGCCATCAATGGTTTGAATTTTTATATTAAATCATATTTGCATTCCGTCTTCGTCAGATGAATCATCCTGGATGGCAAGGAAGCCTTCAGACCTTTAATTTCTGCAAAAAGGCGAAAACACACAGTTGTGATGAACATATCAATGTTGCTGTACCTTGTTGTGAAAACGTTGACACTTTGCAGGTGCCATCCAGGTTCTTATCGTGCTCTAGAATTTTGATCTTAAGATAACTACCTTTGCAAGAAATATCTCCACACCCTGACGCTTGAGCAGTTTCTGGTAGTGCTCTACAACTGTTCTGAAACATTAAACTTTTTCATTATGAAAACGATGGGTGTTAATGTCAGCAATCAATTCGTGAAATGCCTTTTCACGTCTCTTTTGGGTCATTACATATGGGGAGCAATTCTTTTTGGAGCAAGTAAGATGTCATGCAGTTTCTGTGGTATCTGAAATCTTTCGCAATCATATCTAAATGACAGGAACCATGTTTTTCAATTGCCAAAAGCATTAGCTCATCATTAAGTTCTTTTGCTTTTTCCCATATACTAGCCTGTCTAACGGCTGTAGAAATAAGAAACAAAATATAATCACCCCTTTTGATTCTTTCCTTTTGACAGATGAAACAAACGTTTTAGTAGCAACTTCTGATTCCTGAACTGAACGTGTTGTGACCGAATTGCCACTGGAAGTATCTTGTTGATTCTCTTCATGTATTTTCTGTTGCTATTTGGCATGCTGTTCTACTGCCCTCTTGTTGGTGTAATTACTCTTACACTGCTTGTGATGATGATGATGATGATGATGATGATGATGATGATGATGATGATGATGATGATGATGATGATGATGATGATGATGATATCTGTAATAATTTGACCACTTTTTTCAGTAAAGTGTCTTATGAATGTATACCCCCACAGGGAAGTCACAATAAGACCTCGTGACAAAACCTTCATGACTGGTCAATTTAGACACCATATGAATGTCAGAGATACGGCGTACCGAAAAACTAAGAAAACTGATGATGATTATGATGATGATGATTATGATGACGACGACGACGACGAGGACGACTGGAGATACTTCCATCGTTTAAGGAATAATGTTGTATCCATGGTAAGGAAAGCTAAACGAGATTATTATGCAAAAGTGTATGACATCCTAAGTAATAAAAAAACCGAAATAAAAAAGTGGTGGTCAACACTGAAACAGGTTTGCAGTTGGAACACCAAAAGACTTGTATCATCCATTATTGAAAATGGAACTGTTCTTTTAGATCCTGTGGACAAAGCCAATGCGTATTTTGCATCTCAGTGTGTACATCATGACCGGTCTTCACCTCTTCCAGATGTTAATATTAAAATTGATCAAAAGCTGGAAAACATAATAATTAATAAACCAGAAGAATTAAATTTATCTAAATTGAAAGTGAGCAAAACGGGTGGACAAGACAAGCTTCCAAACAAGATATTGTGGGTTTTTGCTCCTTATATTTACATTCCAGTCGCTAAGCTGTTTAATATATCGTTAAGTTCTGCTATTTTCCTGATCTACGGAAAAAAGCTAATGTTACCTCCCTTTTTAGGAAGCAGGACTACCATTGTTGTAAGAACTATATACCAGTTTACCTACTATGTTCTTTCTCCATAGTTTTTTAGGCATGTGTGTTCAAAAGACACACTTTTCTCACAGACAACAACTTATTAACACATCGTAACTCAGGGTTTAAAATACTTGATAGTACCGTTTACCAACAGATCAATATTGTTCATGAACTAAGCCAGGCTCTAGATAAAGGTAAAGAAGTCAGAGTGATATTCCTAGATGTTTCTAAAGCTTTTGGTGGAGTGTGGCATCGGGGTCTACATCTTAAGCTGCGACAACATGGATTTTGGGAGCCTTTATTATCTTGGATTAAATCTTGAGTTTCAGAAGAGAGAGAGAGTTGTGATGGAAGGTAGTTTCTCTGGTTGGGAAAATGTTGACTCTGGCGTTCCTCAAGGCAGTTTACTTGGTCCTTTACTCTTTTTAGTATTTTCTAATGATTTGGTTGACCATTTAACATGCAACGCCTATTTGTTTGTTGATGAAACTTCATTATTAGAACCAGTAGAAACGCCAGAGGAAACAGCTATCAGTCTTGATCATAATTTAGGTATCGTAAAAGAATGGGGTAAAAAAATGGAAAGTGCATTTGAACTCCAGCAAAACAGAAGAATTTATAGTTTCTGCTAAAAAGAAAAAACCTGATCGCGGACCCTTGGTTTTTATGGATGAACAGGTGTCCCGAGTTAAAATACACAAACATCTATGAGTCATTTTGGCTGACAATTTATCCTAGGAGAGCAACATCAAATACATTTGTAATAAAGCAGCTTCACGTTTAGGACATATAAGATCATGTAGGTTGATAGAGACGGTCAAATGCTTTGAAAATATCACAAAAAATAATTTTGACGTCTTTTTGCAGGTCGACTGCTTTATAAAAGTGATGGCACAAATCACAGGGATTTGCATCAGAAAAACAAAAATGTGTCAATATTTGTTGTGTTTGTCTTCCTCTCTGATCGAGGGCGCCGGACTATGGGCGCGAGTCACATTTAGTGACGAGAAGTGACTGCGCCCACAGTCCGGCGCCCTCGCATGATCAGAGAGGAAGACAAACACAACAACTAGAAAAGAAGATTTGCTTCGAAGCAAATCTGTCTGTGTGCCTTCAAACGTTGCACATATTAAATGCTACAACTTTTATCCTTTGGTACTTCACATTACATCAAGCTTATGGCTGCATGCAAAGTCCAAATGACCTTGACCTTTAACCTACAAGTCACATGTAAATTGCGCAGTGTTACAATACCCACAGTTTAAGCCCAACATGAACCAAATCGAATAGAAATTGACCAAGTTATGGCAAGATGAAAATTTCTAAGGGCCAAATGACCTTGGCCTTTGCCCTTCTGAGGTTACATGTTCTTATAAAAATATGCAGAGTTGCAATACATACAATTTGAGTCCAACATGACTAGAATTGGGTGAAAATTGGCCAAGTTATGACTGGATGAAACTTTCAAAGGTCTAATTGACCTTGAACTTTGACATTAAGAGGTCCCATGTATATTATAAAAATGTGCAGTGTTACAGTAGCTACAATTTGAGCCCAACATGATCAAAATTGGATAAAAATGGACCAAGTTATTGCTAGAAGAAAGCCACCATTAAAATGCCTTTGACCTTGAAATGACCTTTGACCTTCAGATGACCTCTACCTGAAAAAAACATTGACCTCAAATATTACATTTTGGCTTAAAATTGACCTTTGACCTTGATATGATCTTGACATTTAAGTTGACCTTTACCTTGCTATGATCGAACTCCTATACACTCGGAACCACATCTGCTATAGAATATAAGATATTGAAGATTTAAAACTTTAATTAGCCCTCATTTGCATAATTTTGAAAAGCATGACCTCTCATTATAAAAAGGCCAGACTTTATCTATAGAAGTATAATTGTGCCAAGTTTGGAGTTTCTACGTGTTATACTTTTCAAATGAAATGTCGGACAAATTTGCCTGTAAAGAAAGAAAGAAAGAAAGAAAGAAAGAAAGAAAGAAAGAAAGAAAGAAAGAAAGAAAGAAAGAAAGAAAGAAAGAAAGAAAGAATTCCTAGAAAAACAGTATGTCTGTGTTGGCACACAGACATAAATAATGACACATTTTTTGTTTTTCTGATGCAAATCCCTGTGGTACAAATATATAAGTTGATTGACTGTGCTATTACCCGGTATAAAACCAGACTGATTCTCTGATATAGCGATGTTCTCACGACAGAAATTAACGACATGCTTAAATACTACTTTTTCAAATACTTTGCTGACAGAACTGAGAAAATAATATAGGTCTATAATTGCTGCAGTGACTCACTGAACCCTTTTTAAAGATTGGAACTAAATAGGCCTTTTTCCACTCTGATGGACTTTTGCATTTGATCAATGAAATTAAAAAATTTTGACGAGTGATCTGAAATAGCAGGCGCAATTCTCGCAACATACGTGCGCTTACACCATCGGGGCCATTAGCTTTAGAAATATCGAGACTTTTCAAAATCCAGAAAACTTTCTTGCTATTAACTGATAATGTCTTCAGCGTGTTTGTTTACCCTGGTGCTTCTGTCGGGAGAGAGAAATTTGAATCGTCAATAATGTAGTTTTGGTTTAAGAAATAATCGTTAAGAATTCGAGCTTTAGCGTCGTTGTCGGTAACAGTTCTGTTGTCATGAATCAATGCCGGAATATCAGATACGTCGTTTTTTCGCAAAAAGAACTTTACTGTTTGCCATCCACCCTTTTTGCGTTGATGAGCATTCTTCTATGCGTTTACAGTAATTTTCCTGAGCTGGACGTAAGTCGTCTGTATATTTATTGCGCAGCTGTCGAAAGTATGTCCAAAGAGCTGGTCTTGTTTTAGCTCTAGTATGAATACGGTGAACTTTACGTTTGGAGGTGCGGAGGGCATTAGTATACCAAGGAGCGTCATCTGGTCTAATGGTGACGTTCTTGTTTGGTATACATTCAGAAGCGACAGACATACAAGATTCGGTCCATTCATCACATGTTACATCCAAGTTAACTGAGTCAAAGCAGGCGTCCCAGTCACATTCCATGAGTTTATTCTGTCTAAAATGTTCAAAATCGGCTTTGCTATAGTCCCATACCAGTCTAGTAAAGGCGGGCGATTTCTTACGTTTGAAGAGGAGGTTGGCACTTATTACGCAATGATCACAGTTTGTCAAAGAAGGGGATACTCGGATGTCCCCAATCAAGTTGGGTAGGTTATGGTCCAGACAGGTTAAAGTTGTGTCTGTTATTCTAGTGGTCTGATTGACATGTAACGTCAGTATGTTCACAGCACAAAAATTTAATACTTTTGCGCCATGATTGCAGATGGATCTGCATTTATATCTCCCAGTAAAATAATTTTGTCTGTCCGAGATTTATTTGCCAAATCAACATGTACTGTCTTGCATTTTTTCTCAAAAGGAGACGGGAAAATTATGAAGCCTGTACACTACTGCAAATAAAAATTTGTTATGAAGCCGAGCTTCAATCCATAATAACTCCAAGTCGTTTAACTCTAGATCACCGCGCCGTGTAACTACCAAACTTCGCGAGATATAAAGTGCCATTCCTCTTCCAGTTCCTATCTGTCTATCACGCCTTATGATTGGGTGATACCCATAAAATAGTTAAATCATGATCCAGGTTGTCATTTGTTAAAAAAGTTTCAGATAATTCTATTACATCAAAAGAGTAATGCAGAACAGGCGGTCAACGCTTATATTGATTGTTTGGTGGATTTGATAAAGTCTGATTAAAATACAAATTTGGACATCGCAGTGACGTGATCGTAAACGTTGCCTCCTATAGTTACATTAAACCCCAATATGACAAAAATTCATATGAACACATATAAAGCACAATAACATATTAAGCCGAAGGGAAGTACAAATAGTCCTATATAAGGCTATATTAATTAGTGTATCGTTCAACAGTAAACACATGACTGCATCTTACAAAGTGAAAAGGATTTTTAAAGAGAAACAATTATAATCAACATGACCTTCAGGGCAACTAACCTTATATTCCGTTATTTCTCATGTTTCATTAAAGTTAAAGATTTGATCATGTTAATTTCAACACAACATGTCACATATCCATCTAGAATAATAGTCTGGCTATTCGATGGTAAAGACACTCACGACACTTGAGGTGTCACATTTAAAAATAATATAAGCTATCTGCAGCATATAGGCCTATAGCCATGAATAATAATGTTAGGCAAATATTACACGTAAATACGATAATCTTGTGAAATACTACAAAGTGGTATTTGAGGAAGAACAAGAAATCTGTGTTCTCACACAGACTTAGCCTAGGCCACATAAAAAATATCCCGATTTATCATCAGCGCTTTAATTCATGCCTTGAGCGGTCAGCGCTGCTAGCGCCGACCAACAGAACTATTGTATTTGTGTCTTTTTGTCCAGAACCACTTCCTAGTATATTGTTTCAAAGACATTTTTCTCACATGTTGATTAGTAACTCATAAATCGAAGTTTCTATTTAGGGGTTCAACTACTTCTGGGGAGGATTGGACGTTCAACTAAGCCCGCACCATGAAGGCTTGGCAGGTTTAGTCCATGCCCGACGAACGGCGGCCAAGCCTTCATGGTGCGGGCTTAGTTGCACGTCCAATCCTCCCCAGAAGTAGGCCTAGTTAAACCCCATTCTATCCCAGTTTCCGACAACATAGTAATGTTGCACGAGACAAACAAGCAAACCTGATCAACTTAAATATCAAAAAACGCCTCAAGTGACAGACCCATCTCCCCTTTTATTTTCTTAACGGAAATAAGCTTTGCAACTTGGGTATTCACGCGGTGCGTGCGGCGCGTGCTGTTCTAACAGCAAACTTCACGTTATACTTTGTTTATGAAAGCAAGATCTGTGAAACACAATGTGCTGGCTGCTGACGAGACGTCAATGGTCCAGAGCGAAGCTCTAAACTGCTGGCAGTTAAAAGACACCGCCAGGAGCAAGAGCTCCGCCCTGGATCAACAAAGTAAAGAAGGACACCACAAGTCACAAGACAGATAGTGGGGCGATTCATTATAAAGAAGCAATGAAATTGCTAATTAACGACCATCTCATTGAAGATTCATAATTATGTAGTGCAGTTGTATAATACAAATGCAGGATTAATTGTAAATCAATTCATCATGTAACAACACCGGTTCGAAAGCGTTTGGTTTTTAGAATGTAATCTTGGACTGCCAGGAATATTTTCTAATTAATTTCGAGAGTGCATTCGGAAACGCCATATGAAACGGTTTCAAGGCCGAAAGGGGCATAGTTTGTTACTATCGTATGAAGGCGATCACGAGGAACAGCATAATAAGGACAAACAAGGAAGAAATGCCAAACGTCTTCAATCCCTTGATCGCAACGACAGTTTGGCGATTGAGTAACACCAATATCAAATAGATGTGCATTCAATTGGCTGCGGCCCAAACGCAAAACTGCGGCAATTCTGTTGCCGACATAGTATAATTCTGTTTGCTTGAGTGACCGAGGCACATTTGAAGAAACTTCGTTTTTAAATTCACTTAAAGTAGTAGAGTTTCTCACATCAAGAGGTAATTGGTTCCATAGTTTCATCGTAAAAGGAAAGAAAGAATTCTCAAATAATTCAGTTCTGGTTCTGAATTGAGGCAAGTCTGGGGCCTGTCTTGTTATATACCTTCTGTTAAGATTTTGTTCATTGGAAATTATACTACTAAGATATTCGGGAACCAGATTATTAGTAATTTTGTACATTAAAATTAGTTTACTAACTTCCCTACGTTTTGCCAATGTAGAAAGACCAGTTTCTTCATATAGTTTAGCATTAGATGTGGTGCGCATGGCACCAGAAATAACACGTGCAGCAGCCAATTGAATACTCTCCAGTTTCAATGCATCTGATTGGGTGCAGCCATCCCAGACAACATTACCATATTCCATTAAAGGTCGAATAAAGGAGGTGTAGATTATTTCTAACGTTTTCCTGTCGAGACGAAATTGGAGTGTGTTCAAAATATTTAGTTGTTTAGTGGCCTTTGCCACGATAGTATTAATATGATCGTTCCATCTTAAGTCATTCCGAAATACAAGCCCTGAATGCTTATGTTGATCCACATGTTCCAGCTGGTGATCTTTAAATACTCACGGAGGGTGATGTACCGTGTCTCTTTTCCGAGAAATTAACATAGCATCAGTTTTCTGGGCATTAAATGTCACCATCCAGTCATCAGACCAAGAATCAATAGATAAGAGATCACTATTAATCATATTTTCAGTAAAAATTTGGATTACTAACGGAGAGGAACAGAGAAGTATCATCCGCAAAAAGTTTTATATTCGACCGCACAATGTCTACTATATCGTTATTAAATATCAAGAACAATAAAGGCCCTAGAACAGAGCCCTGGGGAACACCAGCGTTTATGGTTCCCCATTCAGATGGTTGACCATTTATTACTACCCGTTGTTGTTGGTTAGACAAATAATTTCGAATCCAGTTTAAAAGTGATCCAGATATCCCATTACGTTCCAATTTGGAAAGTAGACCAGCATGCCAAACACGATCGAATGCCTTGCTAATGTCGAGAAAGACAATTCGCACTTCCTTCTGAAGATCAATGATAAGACACAATTCGTGATATAAAGATAGCAGTTGGTTAACAGTGGAATCGCCGGGTATAAATCCCGACTGATTTGCCGATAAAAGTAAGTTCTCCTTAAAAAGTTAAAAACGTGTTTAAAAATAGCTTTCTCCATAATTTTCCCGACACAGCTTCAGAGGGAAATAGGACGATAGTTGTTGCATAGATATGAGTCGTCCTTTTTATACAAGGGGATGACGTTGGCTCGCTTCCATAAGCTGGGAAAATTTGCCTGATTAAGAGAAAGGCTAACGAGTTTGGTTAACGATACCCAAATTGATGGTGCTCCTTCCTTCAGAAGTCTAGCGCTGATTCCATCTGGACCAGTGGCCTTAGTGATATCTAAGCTCCTAAGAATGTCAAAAACTTCGCTATGATCAATTTGAATATAGAGTCAAGTATGACAGCGGGTAGGTCCACAGTTGGAATTACTGGGGCCCTTGAAGTATCAAGGTTGCTCTGACTTAAGAAAAAGGAATTGAATATTTTGGCTTTTGATAGGCTGTCGGTCACATGGCGATTTTCATGTATTAGAGAAGGAATTGACAAAGATTGATTTTTATTCATAAATTGTTTGACGGTGCGCCACCAAGCTTTATTTTTGTGCTTTGCACTTTTTAAAGAAGCGCTCAGTTTACTATTATGAGCTTCTTCGGCACATTTCAGGTGATTTTGGTATTGATTACGAACATTATTATAAGCACTCCAGGCTTGTGGATCGTGTTTCTTATTTTTTCCCCTCTTATAAGCATGCAAAACCTTCCGCTTCTCACAAGGAAGCCTAGAATTGTACCATGGAAGATCAGAGGGGCGAACTGTTATTTGTTTGTTTGGAATAGTATGATTTGCCGCATCAAGGAACAATTTTGGCCAAACTTTACTGCACAACTCGACATTACCAGACTCGAAGCAAACGTCCCAGTTTGTTCCATCAAGGAAATCCCTAAACTTATCGAAATCCGCTCTCTTGTATGCCCAAAATTGTCTAGTAAAAGAAGGTTCCTTTTTGCGCCGAAAAAGTACATTGGTAGCAACGACTGAATGATCGCAATTAGAGATTGGTGATAGGACACGTGGTTCTTTAATAAAATTTGGTATATTAGAAATTATTTGGTCTAAACAAGTAGAGGTTGTTGCGGTTATTCGAGTAGGTTCGTGAATGTGCAAATTAAGAAAAATTGTGTCGCAGAATTGCTGCAACTTTGCACCCGACGTAGTCTTGAAGTCAGAATTTAAATCGCCAGTTAGAATAATATTTTGGATGTTACAAGAAGTGGCTAAATCGAAACTCTCTTGTAGTTTGTCCCAAATCAATATGTCTGGGACTCTATTGTGAAGCAAAATAATTGAATAATTCCTTAGTAGGCCTAGGCTGTATTTTTAGCGCGTAATGAAAAGTTCTAAGTCATTTGGTATTATAAGTACAAATATGTTGTTTACTTTCGTGTCTACGTAAATGACGTCAAAAAATTACATATAATTACGTGATAGGCCTAACTGACCAGTCTAACGTTCAAATAACACCTTTACTTCCATTGAAAAAGCTGGGGACATCACCGGCGAAATATCTGGATATCAGAAATATTACCACATGGATTAAAAGTCCAATATACACTTCGATTTATGATTCACTTCCTAGTAGTCATTATAGTATATTACCCTATTCCGCAGTCCAAACTCTTTACTCTCCATAAGCTAACCTGAAACTGCCTAACCTGTATACATATGGAAGTACTATTGTCCATATTGCACGTTCTTCTGTAGAATTTTGACATAGGCTGTATAAGCCCAAATAAATTAAAGAGTGTTCAGCAGGTAACTACTCGGTTCATGTTTCAGGAGTGTTCCCTATAATATGACAGCATTCTTGTGACATTCTGAATGAATAAATGGTCTATGGGCAATGGGGGACTTGCGCAAAGCTTTAGCCTTTCATGCAGTAAATCATTTGAAGGGAAGGGAAGGGTTTTAAAAGAAAAGAAAAAAAGAAAACTTCCTTCCTCGCTTTTTTGGAAAACCACCGATGATAAACCGGAATATATACACTTTTTATGTCCCCTTCATTTTGTTTGCCAGCTTGTAAGTGTAGACGCCTGTTGGCTACATGGAATACTAAGATTTATTGTCAATATATTTCTGCCACACCGGCGGGAGGGTTCAAGGTCGCTTGCCTTTCCGAAGGCGATGTTTTCATTGCAAGTTCACTATCAAAACATTTTTACCATTTATGGTCACGCCGGTGTCCTGTGTCACGAACAGGTAGCAGGTACCATGTCATTGCTATTTTAAGATATAGGGCCATTTGTCACTTCGGAAATTACTTGCGATCACAACATGTAAGTGGTGGCTGACGGCTGACCGGTGCAACCTGAGAGTGAGACTGAACTAAACAGCAAAGCCAAAGGCTGCTCATGCCGGGGGTGTGCCCGGACTGACCGCACATCCTTGCATGCTGCGACTTGATCGTGTCCACCTACAGTGACCCAAGAAACTTGTGGAAAAAGCAACCACTGTCACGAGCCTGGTGTAAAAATTACAATTACTAGGGTTCATTGTAGTGCCTGGTATTGTCAGGAATTCCTTCACCGTCCAACACCGAGAACTGAACTTGCACGTAAGTCAAAAAAAAAAAAAAAAAAAAAAAAAAGGGGGGGGGGGGTGGCTGCGCAGGGTCCAGGAGCCAGCCCTAAGCCTAAGGCTAAAGTACAATCTTTCTTAATCTGATCTAGAGTTGATTTCAGGACTCAACCCAGGGTTTTCCCCAAAGCCGTATAGCCCTGAAATTCACAATGGCGTTAGTAGCCTTTACATCAAAACTTGGGTCTCTGCAAGACTGCATTATATAGCATGGGAAGCTAGGGCTTCATTTTTTCCATTGTTCCTATTTTCAGCAATCCCCCTACACTGAAAAAGTTCTTAGGGAAAACCTTGCATCCTAAACAATGGTGTATGCCAGAAGCACATGCTATTATTTTGTCCATTTTGCAAGGTCTATACAACTTGTATATACACTGGAGAAACATGCCATATCATAATACTGATGTCACTCGCCATCGATGGATCTGTACAATAGACGGATCGTGCAGCGCTATCAATGGATCTATTGTTCGCGCAACAATTGATGGATTGTGCATCGATCGATCAATCGCGCTGTGCTGACAATGGATGCACAATCAGTGGATAATTTGTCGAATAAATTCTAATCTATTGATCAAAATGGAATAAACTTATGTTGATTTTAACATACAAACTCGAACCTATCAATTATGCATGCACAAGTGACCAAGTACGGGCCTTTGTTATTATCGTGATTTTGTAACTGTACATCTGCAGCTCAACGGCCTGGATTCCACAATTCTAGACTTGACTCGGCTGTAAATTAAATCCCTACGGAAAGTGCCAGCAAACGATCAGTACAAAACACATAAACTTAAGTTAGGTATGTAATTGGTAAACACATCTAGATCAAAGTAAAATGTTCAGTAACGCCATTCGATCCATCGTTTGCAAAGGATGCCCAATCAATGTATAATTTAGTTTGAAAAAATTGTAATGAAATAAACCAGTATCAGATCTGCCTTTGTTGTGTGATAGATAGATATATTGATTGATTGATAGCCAGGTTTGTCAATAAAGTTATGAAGATGGATTTTATTTCAGACACATTGGTAATGTAGGCCTACATACATGTAAAACCACAAATGAAATATAAATTATCGTTGTTATAATTATCAGACCCCATTAAACACAGTTAGGCCAAAGAGAGGTTTTTAGAATTATGTTTTTTAATGAAAGAGTACACTAACTCAGTATTATTATTATTTTTTTTTTTTTTTTTTTAAATACACTGTGTAATATGATCCAGGAATTTGATCCATCACTGTTTGAGCATTTGAGTTGAGACTGGAGCAAGTAATAAAGTGGACAATGAGAGTGCATTATTATTTTAGCTCAGCTGATAAGTCAGCTGAGCTTTTAGGAGGGTAGGCTATCTGTCGTCCGTACGTCGTCCGTTCGTCTGTCCACAATTCACATTTTCGACTTCTTCTCAAAAATGTGAACCAGATCCACTTCAAACTTGGTGGAGATGTGCCTTGGGTGGGTCTCTACCAAGTTTGTTCAAATGGTCATGGTCCAGTGATTTTTGGATTTTTAATGATTTTTTTGGTTCTTTTTTGGGTAAATCTTAAAACATCTACTCTGAAACTGCTCGCCCAATTGCTTTGATATCACACAGGGATACTCCCTTGGACTCCTAGTTCTTAATTTGTTCACCAGGTGGGGCTGTGATTTTTTTTCAAATTTTTTACGATTTTTTGTGTGTTATAGCTATTTTTGACTTCTTCTCCAGAACCGTCACTCAGATTCAGCTGAAACATGTAGGGCCAGTACTTTTCCGCGATCGCGGTAAACGGACGGAATTTACGGAATCTATGATGTCAAACGGAATTTATGATTTGGAACGGAAATCGGCAAATGCCATGGAAATTAAGCGGAATTTGTGAATTTTGCCTCTCAAATAATTCAAAATCACCACATATGTCATCGCATAAAGCAATACACATGGACTTGGATCCAAATTTGACGAGTCGGCGGCGTTTTCGATACCACGTGGAGCAAATTTAACTACAGGCCGGACACCTGCGCGCTATAGACCCCATTACTACCATACCCATTCATTTGCATGACATATAGATATAACGCGCAACAGAGGTACAATGATAATAGCGCCGTCTGTAGGTGGGAGGTTGTCAAGGTACATAGTAAACAATATGGAGTCACTTTGCCGTTCGTCGATGGATCAACATTTTCCAGAGGCGATAAGATCAACTGTTTTTCCTTTTTTATTGACCAGTGCTAAAATTGAGCCCTAGAATTAGTGAAAAGGAAATGAAACGGAATCTGTAGTTTCCCAAAACGGAAAAACACTCATTTTCAAACGGAAAAATACAGGCCCTAAACATGGTGGATATGTTCCTTGTAAAAGGGTCAAACAAAGTTGTTCACTATGTGGGAATGCTGCGGATACCTGATTTTGAACGATTTTTTCAATTCGGGTACTTATCGGTCAATGCTGCTTTCCTATTGATTACTATGGAAGTCAATGGACATTCTAATGCTAATTCACATTTTTGACTTCTCCTCCAAAACCGTCCTTCAGATTAACTTCAAACTTGGTGGCAATGTACTTTGGGTGGGTTTCTACGAGGTTTGTTCAAATGGTCGTGCTCCAGTGATTTTTGGATTTTTAATGAATTTTTTTCAAAAATCATTACAAAAGTTTTAGTAGGAAAGTTTAACATGGAAATTCCTTCTAATGGTTATAACTTGAATAATTTTGGCCAGGTTTACTTCAAACTTGGTGGGGATGTGCCTTGAGTGGGTCTCTACCAATTGTATGCAAATGGTCATGCTCTATTGATTTTTGGATTTTTTATGAATTTTTTTGTTCTTTTTAGGGGCAAATCTTAAAAAATCTTCTTCTCCGAAACCTCCCACCCAATTGCTTTGATATCGCACAGGGATCCTGCCGGGGACTCCTAGTCCTTAATTTGTTCACCAGGTGGCGCTGCAATTTTTTCTATTTTTTTATGAATTTTTGTACGTTTTTGCTTTTTTTGACTTCTTCTCCAGAACCGTCGCTCAGATTAAGCTGAAACTTGGTGGATATGTTCCTTGTAGAAGGGTCAAACAAATTGTTCACTAAGTGGCACTGCTGTGGATTCCTGATTTTTAATGATTTTTTCAATTCAGGTACTTGGTGGTCAATGCAGCTTTCCTATTGATTACTATGCAAGTCAATGGACATTCTAATGCTGATTCACATTTTTGACTTCTTCTCCAAAACCGTCATCCAGATTGACTTCAAACTTGGTGGGGATGTACCCTGGTTGAGTCTCTACCAAGTTTGTTCAAATGATTACGCTCCAGTGATTTTTGGATTTTTTATAAATTTTTTGTTCTTTTTGGGGGCAAATCTTCAAAAATCTTCTTCTCCGAAACCACCCACCCAATTGCTTTGATATCACACAGGGACCCTGCCGGGGACTCTTAGTTCTTAATTTGTTCACCAGGTGGCGCTGCGATTTGTTTATGATTTTTTTGTTTGTTTTTGCCATTTTTGTCATCCAGATTGACTTCAAACTTGGTGGGGATGTACCCTGGTTGAGTCTCTACCAAGTTTGTTCAAATGGTTACGCTCCAGTAATTTTTGGATTTTTTATGAATTTTTTGTTCTTTTTGGGGGCAAATCTTCAAAAATCTTCTTCTCCGAAACCGCCCACCCAATTGCTTTGATATCACACAGGGACCCTGCCGGGGACTCTTAGTTCTTAATTTGTTCACCAGGTGGCGCTGCGATTTTTTCCTATTTTTTTAATGATTTTTTTGTGTGTTTTTGCCATTTTTGTCTTCTTCTCCAGAACCGTCACTCATATTAAGTTGAAACTTGGTGGATATGTTCCTTGTAGAAGGGTCAAAGAAAGTTGTTCACTACATGGCGCTGCTGTGGATTCCTGTTTTTACCTCAGCTGACTTGTCAGTCAGCTGAGGTTTTTTGAGGGTCGGTCGTCCGTCTGTCGTCCACAATTCACATTTTCGACTTCTTCTCAAAAACTGTCAGCCAGATATACTTCAAACTTGGTGGAGATGTGCCTTGGGTGGGTCACTACCAAGTTTGTTCAAATGGTCACAGTCCAGTGATTTTTGGATTTTTAATTAATTTTTTTCTTCTTTTTTGGGTAAATCTTAAAAAATCTTCTTCTCCGAAACGGCTCACCCAATTGCTTTGATATCACACAGGAACACTCCCTGGGACTCCTAGTTCTTAATTTGCTTACCAGGTGGCGCTGCAATTTTTTCCTAATTTTTTATGAATTTTTGTGTGTTATGGCTATTTTCGACTTCTTCTCCAGCACCGTTACTCAGATTAAGCTGAAACTTGGTGGATATGTTCCTTGTAGAAGGGTGAAACAAAGTTGCTCACTATGTGGGAATGCTGCGGATTCCTGATTTTTAACGATTTTTTCAGCGTACGTGCAAGACACATTTTGCTCCTGCAAACACTCTTTATTTGTGTGTGTGTGTGTGTGTGTGTGTGTGTGTGTGTGTGTGTGTGTGTTTTTCTTGGTTTAAACTTATTTTATTTCTCAAAATACCTGTACGAGTGCGGAGCAGGCAATGCCTATACGAGCCCATCCCTTGTGCGGATATCGATGCAACTTTGTACATTTAAGCATGTTGCACATCTTTGCAATGTACATGTGTATTATTTCAGTAATTCTTTTTATTTCACGCAATTACCCTAAAAATACCGACTTTAAATGGGAAAACAACGTGTTAGCGATATGGAATTTGGCTCCTAAGTCTTCAAAGTGTGCTTTCTGAAACCATTAGTACGTGTTAAGTACTTGGCCTTTCTTTGTGTTAACGATGTTTGCATAAAATTAATCACCCGGTGCTTAAGCTATGAAAGAGTTTACGAGATTAACACAAGTACTGGTTGCTTTAAAAAAACTACTTGTGAAAACAACACGCCAAGAAACAACACACGGGTTGTTAGTTGAGGAGCGCATGGTAAAAATATCTGTAGTTTTAAACGTTAAAATGAATATTTTTTCGGTTATGATTAAGAAAACTCACCTCATAGGTTTAAACATATGTATCTATACAAGATTGTCCAACGTTACTTCTAGATGACTAATAACATGGGCTGACAAATATGACAAAGGTGGAAGAGCAAAATCTCAGCTTATCAATCTGATTAATTTCTGCTACAGATGAACACGTCCCTGTTTTCATGTATGACATTGCGTAATGAAAGTTGAACATTTCCTATTTTCATATCTGACCCGGATTATTCCGAAATCAAAGTTTGTAGAAGAATACCTTAGTTTTGAAACAACTTTGCTCGAAAAACAACCTGTATTTATCTTTGAAAAATCAGTAATAAAGGAAGGAAATTTTGTTATTTTAGGGAGCGTAATCTTTCTTTCTTTCTTTCTTTCTTTCTTTCTTTCTTTTTTCTTTCTTTACCTTTACTTTCTTTCTTTCGCTCGTTTAACTACTAACCAATCTATCTATCTATCTATCTATCCATCTATCCATCCATCCATCCATCCATCCATCCATCCATCCCTATCTATCTATCTATCTATCTATCTATCTATCTATCTATCTATCTATCTATCTATCTATCTATCTATCTATCTATCTATTGGTGCCTAAAGGAATATGATTCAGACGACAGGGTTACCCAGTTGGAATGGATATATTTAAACTAAACTGTATAGACTGATCGCAATGTGCAAATGTCATCATTCAAAGTTACACGGCAAACGTTGTATGACGAGGTCATGGGCACGAATTTACACAATTTTCAGTCCTTTACAGGACAGGAATTCTTCTTATCCATTGTTTTCCCAGTTTTTATTTGTTGGCAAGGGATAAAATTTACGTTGTTTGCCGCAGGAATAACTTGAAAAGCACACAGCCAAATAACAGATTAAACTTCTCATGGCTACATGTGTAATTTCATAGTCGACATAGGTATCGCCATAACGGTTCGCATACTACAAATAAGTCCACAATGCACTGCGCGTCAAAAAAAATGGCGCATGCGCTGTGTCGCGAGCATAAGATCTATTGCTTTGATGTCGTACATAGACACTCCCGGGGACACCTAGCTCCCATTTCGTTCACCAGGTGGCGCTGCAATTTTTTTAATGAATTTTTGTATGGTTTTGCTATTTTTCGCTTGTTCTCAGAACCGTCCCTCAGATTAAGCTGAAATGTGATGGATATATTGTTGTGGAAGGGTCAAACAGTTGTTTACTAGGTGGCACTGCTTTGGATTCCTGATTTTTAAGGATTTTCAATTCGGGTACTTATTGCTCAATGCAGCTTTCCTGTTGATTACTATGTAAGTCAATGGGCATTCTAATGCTAATTCACAGGACAACTGACATGAAATTTACTGTTTACTTGATAACCTGAGATTTGTTTTGAGTTAGCTACACATGTTAATTATTCTGTATGAAGGTCATGCCGAGCCAGTATATGAATGACCTTGACCTGGTTTGCATGGTCACAGTGCAACATACATGAGTTTTACTCTTCATTATAACTTGAGAACTACTTGAACTTTGATGTTGCACATGTAAGTGTTCTTCTATAAAGGTCAGACTTACTCAGAACATGGTGTCCTTGATCCTTTCCCAAGTTCATAGAGCTGCAAGTGTGATGAATGTCATGATCAGCTGAGAGACGGGCTGTTCACACAGCCCTCTTGTTCAACAATTTTTTCAATTCAGGTACTTGTCGGTCAATGCAGCTTTCCTATTGATTACTATGGAAGTCAATGGACATTCTAATGCTTATTCACATTTTTAGCTCAGCTGACAAGTCAGTTAGCTGAGCTTTTTTGAGGGTCCGTCGTCTGTCCGTCCGTCATCGTACACAATTTACATTTTCAACTTCTTCTGAAAAACAGTAAGCCAGGGTTACTTCAAACTTGATGGAGATGTACCCTGGGTGAGTCTCTACCAAGTTTGTTCAAATGGTCATGTTCCAGTGATTTTTGGATTTTTTATGATTTTTTTTTGTTCTTTTTTTGGGCAAATCTTAAAATACCTTCTGAGAAACCGCCCACCCAGTTGCTTTGATATCTCACAGGGACACTCCTGGGAACTCTTAGTTCAGAATTTGTTCACCAGGTGGTGCTGCAATTTTTTCCCATTTTTTGTGTGTTTTTTTGTTATTTTAGACTCCTTATCCAGAACCGTCACTCAGATTAAGCTGAAACTTGGTGGATATGTTCCTTGTAGAAGGGTCGAACAAAGTTCTTCAAAAGGTTGACTCAGTTCATTTTTTCATTCAGTTTTTGAAAAAGTACAAAATAAAAAAAAAAATTTACGCAACCTGAACATGGAGATTTCTTGTAATGGAAACAACTAAGATAATTTTTGCCATATTTATGTCACACTTTGTTGAAATGTACCTTTGATAGGTCTCTACATATTTTATTCAAATGGTCACACTGCATTGATTTTTGCATAAAATTTGGGTAAATTTTTAAAAATAAGCAGATGCATGTCAGCTGAGCACAGGATCATCATGATCCTTTTTTATGATTTTTTGTGTGTTTTTGCCATTTTTGACTTCTTCTCCAGAACCATCACTCAGATTAAGCTGAAAGGTGGTGGATGTGTTCCTTGTAGAAGGGTCAAAGAAAGTTGTTCACTAAGTGGCACTGCTGTGGATTCCTGTTTTTTAACGATTTTTTTCAATTCAGGTACTTGTCAGTCAATGCAGCTTTCCTATTGATTACTATGGAAGTCAATGGACATTCTAATGCTTATTCACATTTTTAGCTCAGCTGACTAGTCAGTTAGCTGAGCTTTTTTGAGGGTCCGTCGTCTGTCTGTCCATCATTGTCCACAATTTACATTTTCGACTTCTTCTGAAAAATTGATTTTTGCATAAATTTTTGGGTAAATTTTTAAAAATAAGGAGATGCATGTCAGCTGAGCACAAGATCATCATTATCCTCTTGTTTAGACTTTGCTTTCTTACAGTAGTCTGTTCAATATTCTTCTGTTTCAAGATACAAACTCTGCGACTGCAGAAACAGATTTCCATAAATTTTTGTAAAAAATAACAAAACTCGGAGGTAAAACAAAATCATAAAAGCCTGGGTGTTCATGAGCTATAAGTACTTGGAGAATGTAAACTTTAAGTAAATTAGTTTTTTCTTGTCGGTGCATTCAAATTGTGGTTTTAAAAAATTCACAGACTGAAAGTGACATGCCACTCAGAAAACACTCAATTTGACAGATCTGTCAATCGATGGTGCAGCGCCAGCAACACTCACAAAGTGTCACAACAAAGCGATTGTTCGCGCATCGCCATCTATCAATTGTTGCGCAAACAATAGATCCATTGATGGCGCAGTGCAGTCGGTCAATTGTGCAGACCCATCAATGGTGTGTAACATTAATACCTCTCGATCTTTTGTGGCAGCCTCATGTCTTGTTTATACAGCAGAGAAACAGCAAGCAGTCATAATGACTGTTGATTGGCAGTCTTGTAACTGACTTGTTCAGTAACTGGAGAAACATGCAGTGTGACACATCAATTGTTGAGTGGTAGCTTTGTATGACTAATTAATGCACCATAGAAACATGCACTCACATTAACTGCTTAGTGATGGAGAAAGTTGCATTCCTACAGCGATGTGATTTACCCTCCAAAAGTCTGAAATCCTACCAGTTATCTTTCTGAGACCCTTCTTTTCGCCCCCAAAGCACTATATTTCCTATTTATAAAGACAATGTTCAGTCATTTTGCACAAAACCAGACCCTATCTTGAAAGGGCAATCACATGCCTGGACCTATGTGTAGAATGCACAAAAATTTTCAATGTATTTCATTTTAGGAGGACTGTCAAGATGTACAAGTAGATATGAATAACTTTCAGGACTTGTAAGACTTATGGCTTTTAACCTTTCACTCTGATAATAATGCTAGGTGTTATCAGTGGGGAACAGACAAGATAATTATCTGACCTACATTTACAAAGAATGGGCTTGCACATGAATGAGAAAGAATACAGACAGTACTGATAACCTTGGAGTCGCCATGGATAGTACACTATCAAGTGAAATACATGTTCAACAGGAAATTGCTAAGGCTAATATTATGGTTGGTGTGGTTAACTAGTAGAACTTATATATTTATTTTATTTTAGCTTCCAATTTGGATAGCAACATAATTTTAAAGGATATAAAAACACAAAAAGTTTATGATCCAGACACATTATCTGGCAAAAGGGATTTTAAGCTACAGACAACACTGTTTTGTTTTAAATCATGGGGGGCATGGGGTATGTTGTGATGGGATTGGGTTAATTATACAATGATGAATCAAGTTTCTGCCTTCAATGTATACTTGTCCTTCTATTCCACATGGTTCCATGCACCAGTTCGCCTAGTTGAAGTCTATAGGTAAGGTGTCCTGGCGCACACTGCTCTTCTACACAACAAAAAAATCAGAAAGTCCTGCCTCCACATCTTTTACCCAATCAAATTACAAAGTGTATGTTGAGGGCAGACTTTCATTACAAAGTTAATAATTGACCGCTTTTACATACTGAGTTAAATATTTATTCTACATGTTCAAAACCAATAAGAACACAACAAATACTTAGAGGATGTTACAATACATAAATCAAAATAGTACCGATTCTTCATAATCAAAGCGACTTGGTGAAATCACATAGATGCATCAAAGAGAAGATAGAATTTCCAACTGACCACAAGAGCAAGTTCTAAAGTATCTTAGTTTCTGCTTGGATGGAACTACAGTGCTCAGTAATCAAAACATAGAAGATCCTGTTTTGCCGAATGACCCAACCTGGAACCATTCATTACTGATATAGATGCCTTAGATGTTGTGATACAACATAACATAGCATTTTATCTCCAGTAAAAGTGAATCAACACCTGTTTATAAATGCTGTTTATGAATAAATGTGAAATATGTAAGAAAAATTCTGTATTGCTTAAATATCACTTTTCTTGTCTCAGAATGTACCGGAGACCACTAAAACACACCACTTTTTGGCAAAAGCTCTGTACCCTGGCAGGGTGGCTAGGGGTACGGCCCTGCAATCAAATGAAGAGTTAAGCCACACTTATGCTGCTTCATACAATTATGTCCCACCCACCCCCCGTGCAACGGAGGGGGAGGGGTGCATATTGTTTTTGCGTTCGCTTCTTCTTCAACACATTGTTGCATGTGTTGTGGCCACGATAACTCAAGAAAGATCTGACTTCGACAGTTGAAATTTTTTGTGAAGATGTTCCTGTATAAAACCTTGCTTGGGATTGCAGATGGGTGACCTTGACATATTTTTCAAGGTCACATGGGCATGTCATCTAAAATTGACGCGGATGCAATAACTCTGCAAGGATTTGACTTAAGAGGTTGAAATTTTGCATGTTTTTGCACCATAATATGAACTAAGTTGGGACGGAAGATGGGCAACCTTGACCTATTTTCAAGGTCACATGGCCACTTTTAAAAATCATTGCAGATGCACTCGAGAAAGATTTGTCTTAAAGAGGTTGACATTTTGTGTGATTACGTTTCTATGTAAGACTTTTATAAGACCTTGCTTGTGACTGCAGATGTATGACCATGACCTATTTTTCAAGGTCACGTGGGCATTTTGTCTAAAATCAATTTGGGCGTGATAACTCAAGAAAGATTTGACTTGCGAAGTTCAAATTTATATAAGACCTTGCTTGGGATTGCAGATGGATGACCTTGACCTATTTTTCACGTTCACATGGGCATGTCATGTAAAATCAATAATTCAAGAAAGATTTGACTTGGGAAGTTGAAATTTTATGTGAAGATGTTCCTATATAAATATAAGACCTTGCTTGGGATTCTAGATGGGTGACCTTGACTTTTTTGAAAGTCACATGGCCACTTTTTCAAAATCATTGCAGTCACACTAGTGAGAGATTTGACGTACAGAGGTTGAAATCTTGTGTGATTATGTTTCTATGAAAGACTTGTAAGACCTTGCTTGTGATTGCAGATGTTTGACCTTGGCCTATTTTTTGAGGTCACATGGGCATTTCATCTAAAATCCATGCAGACATGATAACTCCACAAAGATGTGACTCAGGAGGCAGAAATTCTGCATGATTATGTACCATAATACGAACTAGGTTGGGAGTATAGATGGGTGACCTAGAGTGTACCTTCACCATATCTGTAGATCATTGGAATTGGTATTTCTATTTATAAAAATAAGGGAAAATCAGCCTGTTCTAGTTTTTAATGGGTTTGTGGTCTTAGAAGCATGCCCCATGTGCCAATGGGTTTGTGTGGGCCATGCCTGTCTCTAGTCTGAGCAGATATCTGGGTGCAAGTTTCTAGCTAATTCAATGCTGTTACAATTATCACATGCCCCATTTATATTCAGCATTGGGCAATATACCTGTCTAACACATGCTTTCTTTTTTTTTTTTTTAATTTGAACAGATCATGGATCTGGCAAACTGGGGGTCACTTCCTGACCATATTTTAGTGTCGGTACTTTCTTACCTGCCTCTCCATGAAGCTTGTCAGGCTGCACGTACCTGCAAAGCCTGGAATGATGCCTTCTGCTCTCCATACCTGTGGCGGGAATTTACTTTTGTGTTTGAAGAAAAGGTTCAAGAGAAGAAGTTAAAGTGCATAAAACTGTATGGCACATCCCTCAAGTCAGTGAAAATACTTCTGGATCAAAGCGATGCAGACAATAGATCCAATGCCTGCAAAGCCATAACACAGTTAGCAAACCAGGCAGAGAGAAGACTACAAAAACTGCACATCAGATTTACAGGAGAAAATCCTCTCTTTTATGCTGGCCAGGAATTTGTTGAAGCCCTTGCTACTCTGTTTGGACCAGTGCAGAATGGCTGTCGCTTGGTTCACAGCTTACAGGAAATTGACCTCAGTGGACTTCCTGTAGCATATGATGATAAAGTGTTCAATTTGCTGTCTGAAAACAATCCCGAATTGGTCAAGCTCAACATACAGAACAAAATTTTGATCTGTAAAGTGACTCCAAATTGCATTTTGCGTCTAGTTCAGAGATGTCGTAAATTGAAAGAACTTTGCTTATTTAGTTGTAGTTTCACAGAGGATGTCCTTCTTTCACTGTGTGAAGGTGACCGCACGCCAATGGAACATCTAAGCATCTCCTTCCGCCGTGAGGAAAAATATAAGAAAGAAATAGATGGAGAAGTGTGGAAAGCTGTGGTGAAGAAACTGCCGAACTTAGAAGTGACTCTACGTTTTGATCACACTTGTCCCTTTGCAAAAATTGCCCCAAATATGATGCAAGAGATACCTGTCTCAATTTTGAGGTTAGAAACTTTCACCTACATTTATGATGAGGTGAATTTAGCTGCAAGCTATTACAAAGATACTCTGCGGAAGCTTGTGTTGCAAACCAGGCCTTCCGCTGAATTGAACAGAGCATTACTTAACTTGGCTACACAGTGCAAAAAACTTAATTCACTGCATGTGTTTTGTGTGCTGGAAAAGGAAACCATTGACAAAATATTTGATCTCCATCCATCCATGAAAGAAAATAACACCCATACTCTCAAGTACACTGCCGATCCACATCCATGGATAGCTGGAAGAGACTGCTAGATGGTAGACATGAAGCCAGGAACAGAAATCCTTTGACTTACATATATACTGTCATTAAATGATATACATGTGTCTGCATTAATTACAAGTGTGTTCAATGAAGATTAAGTAACTCTTTCTCTTGTCAAAGCAAACTTGTGCTCATTTGAATTGGTGTAAAGATTCAAGATTCAGATACCTTGTAAAAGAAACTTTCAATTCATACAATAACATATCTGTTATTGCAGAAAAAAAAAAGAGTGTTTAAAATAACAGATTTTCTCTTTGCACATTGATCACATTGACCCTAAAGTGCACCTGGGAAAGCTGTTGACTGACTGTCCAACTAAGAAAGAAAAAAGGTTAAGATGATTCACAAAACCAAGGCCAAAGGAAACAAAATATCCCTATCAATTTCACATCACATACAAAAAAATTATGAAATCCCGGCAAGAAGGTCATCTTTTTTTTTTTTTCTAAATTTCAGAGACTTTGTATTCTAAGTTGCATTATGTGTATGTTTTCATTCAAGAATTGAACTCCTGCATTTCGAGGCAAATGGACAAAATGACTGTTTGGGCTGTTGAGGCCATTTACTGCACGAGCCACGTCAGTGGCTCGCACAGCAAATGGCCTCAAAAGCCCCGTCAGACATTTCGTTGATGTGAATCCAAATGTGGGCATTTAATACTTATATTCACATTTATCTGAACAAATATCAGTTTAAAATCTGCCAAAAAATGTTAAAATCTTCCTAAATTTACTCACAACTTCGTTGCAGTGGGAGTAAACATACTAGACAGCACAACAATAACAAATGATGATGTCTAATGGTGATCAAAGCCTCTAACACATGAAATGTATGTTTCTTGAAAGAAATATTTTATTGCATGTTTGGACAGAGAGTTCTAACGTGTAAATGTAGTAATTTTTTGTTTAAAATCATGTTTGTGTTGTTGTTTACCATTATGTTCTTCTGGGGTCGTGTCATGTTGACAAAAGTAGTGCCGCATCAATGGATGTATCAGTGCGCAATGTGATTTGCCATTGTACATGTAGCTCATGACCTTGGGTTCATGAGGGAATGAAGCAAAGGAAAATTCCTGTCTCTCTAATTGAAAACTTTGAACCATATGTAAATATGTAGCATTGAATATCTTACTTTTCCATCTCCATGAAAGAATTAAGGTTGGGGGGGGGGGGCTTGTGGGAGGGTGTTTGGTTTTGTTTTGGTTTTTTGCATGTAGCTTAGGCAGCTGGAATCCTCTGTATTTTGTTTGGCCTAAAGGCAAAGAAATAAGAAAACTATAAAATACTGTTGGTAATTTAGAATGAAGTTTTATGTAAAAAATAGAAAACAATGCTACTCTCCAGAACACTATTATAGCCATAAGTAGCCAAGGAAATCTACCCAAACCACATGTCTTCATTTGCTCAATGTGATAAATATTGAATGGCCTCAAATATGATCAGCTTAGCTGAGTAGCCTCAAATGTGACCAGCTAAATTGAACAGCTGCAAATATCATCGAATGTGCTCTGCTAAACTTCAAAGTAATCTGGTTGTTCAGCTGCAAGTATGCTGTAGGCAAGTGAGACATGCAGGGGTGCTTCAGGAAATTCTCTTGCATCAAACAAAAGAAAGAAAAAGAACCTTTTTTATGTAGGACAGAAGCAATGACGGGAGCAAGGGTGTCTGTGTATACCAGGACTGTGGGATGGGAGTCGGAGGGGGGGGCTTCTGTCAGTGCTGCTTCATTTCAAACAAAACAAAGACGTAACAAACTGTCATATTGATCAAAGAAAGGCGGAACTATTTGCCAGCCAGATTCTTATTTTTGCAAAAGACTCTTGGCAAGTATTGGAACTGTAATTTCCCCAGTATATAAATTAATGGTTTAACTCCAATTTTGCTACAGGAATACTTCGTGACGGTTTAATGGGAGGAAGAAAAGTGAATGTTGTGTACATGTATAAACATTTTGATACTTTTGCAAGCACCACCAATCATTTTAAGCTTGTACCATGGAGGATAGTTTTATTTGTAAATGTGTGTTTGTGTATTATTGTAGTCCTGACACCGAGCATATTTACAATGTGAAAAACTGTCATAGTTAAAAAGGCTTTTGCTGACACAGTGAACCAAGCATGCCATACAGAAATAAAAAGGGACATTGGTTGAAAATCAACCTTTTCATGCTAAGAAAATTGGATAAATACCCCTGGATGCATGGGGTAGCTTTTCCACAGTTTTCCTCCAAAGAAACAGAGAAACGACGGGAGTGGTTGAATATGGTGAAAAGACCAGAAGATTATGATTCCACCAGGCAAATTTGACAGAATTTGTTCAAGACATCTTATTGGGGGTAAAGGTCCGACACCAAAACACCCAGTATCCACGTAATTTCTGTATAATAACTGGACGATTGCACAAAAACAACGCACAACAAACCGATGGCAGAACCATGTGAGACGGCCGAGGATCAAGTTACCTACCCAGCAACGCAGAAAGGCCAGTTGCCAAGTAGAAAGCAGGGGTGCGATTGCTGTGTTGCAGCAGTAGCTCACAGTACTAGCTAATTTGGACCAAAGCTATTGTAAAGGTTTAACAGAAGAAAAGGTGTTTTTATACTGTATAATAAATGAGAACTGCCATGGAAAATATTATATACTTAGTCTACTTTCTGGAATTGTTGAAGAAAATCAAAATGTCATAGTTCAGGAGTGATGTAGAAAACTGATAATGCCCCATTTTATTTGGGGGGTTGTAGCATTTGTAACAAGTTATTCTGCATGTTCTAAGTGCAACAAGACTTTCCCATTGTGATATTTTGCAGTTATACATTGTATTAGAAATATAAACTATGCACTTGATTACTTGAATATGTTCAATTTCAGTGAACTTGCAGATTTTAATTTGAATTGGTGGCAGACTGTACTTGGTGGAAAATGTGTAGATCAGAAAAAGGAGCCTAGAAAAAAGGAGGCAACTTGTGGTTTGTGCTGGGACCATTCATTTTGCGCTTTGTACTGAAAACCAGTTTTGCTTATTTGTACATTTGATGTTGATATTAAGCATGCCCCCAAAGACTTTTCTTGTACACATTTCGGCGTAATATACCAGGCAACAATGTGTTCAAACATAGTCGTGGTACATTTTGATTGTCGTACGGGACTTGCTTTGGCCGGAAGAATGGCTGCACAGGAAAGTAAAGGGGTGTGGAATAAAATCGCAAAAAGTTCATTTTTCACTAAATTGACCTCTAATCCGTTATATAATCTAATTTTTATTCATGAATATATCCTTCCTTCCTTGCATATAGGTGTAAGAAGTCCATTTTGTGCAAAGGGGAAAAAAATACATGCATCTTACACAAATAAAGGGACAAAATTTTACCACAAGAATATGAGAATTTTACTTCAAAACATCACCAGTGGGATTTAAAATGCATTTTTATATAAGGATCAGAAATAAAGAAACATTTAGACACAGTACCTTGCAGAATGGATTGGCCATTATGTCTGGCAGCAAAACTGTTTATTTTTTTAATTGAATGGACCAACAGAAGGGAAATGAATGGTACCACAACAATAATATCATGGCTTTTAAAGCAAAGTCTTGCATCCTTCTGTCTAGACGCCTGCATCAGAAATGTCTATCATTTTGATGAGTTTCTCAGCCATTTTTATGTACATCATTCTAATGAAAGTCAATTTTGTATTTTAATTCATACATACATACATACATACATACATACATACATACATACATACATACATACATACATACATACATACATACATTATGTCAAAAACACTGAATTTTGATTGAAATATTTATGTATTATCACACTCGGCTGGTTCTAAGTGTAATTTTAATGGAAATATATTATTAGATAATTACTTACATGCTGGTTACTGTGTAGTTTTTATCCAAATTACACAGAAGCACTAGGAATGAATGAAGTCTGCTTTGGTTTTAATATTTGAATATCTGCAGAAAACATTTTGAACTAGATATACATGTACATGTACCTTCAATGCAAAGCATTGACTGAAGGGTCCATCATTTGCTCAAATTAGGTCATGGTGACACCAAAATCTAATCAATTTATCTTGCAAGGGAAGATAAGCATATTGCCACATTTGAGCAAAATACATGGAGGCATTCTGTAGATATCATGGTAACCAGATTGTGCACATCCGGACTGACGGAAATCCAGACAGATGGATGGACAACCGGAAAACGTAAAGGGTGTCCCCTGTAATGAGAACCAGAATGAAGTCTATCAGGATAGCATGCCTCTGGGAAGAAGGCGATACCATGTGACACCATAGACCCTTGTCTGCAAATTTTCCTCATGGGCTGGGATGTACATGGAAACAGGGCTCACCATACAATTTACATGTCTCCTAGTCCAGCTCAAGTTAAATGCCAATGAGGGCAAATGAAAATTTCAAAGCATTTGTCCTGGGGACAACTAAAATTTTGATTTCACCCACAGGATTTGAACGGATGGACAAGTGAATCAGAATAGAGGGCAAATAAAATATCAAAACAGTTTGCCATGAGAACTAGGTCAGGAAAAAGATGTGGCGAGCCATGATGGATTGAATAAAAAAAGTTAACAATTAAAACCCTTGCGTTGGTTTTTCTTAGCTCAGCTGAATTTAATTGTTAATTAAAGGATAATAAGCCATGATTTAAGATTTTTGACTTCTTTTCCCCAAAATCCCGAGCATGGTGCAGATGTACAGCAGCAGATCTCCACTCCGGTTGTTCAGTTGGTCCTGCTTCAGTGATATTCCTGTGTGTTGTGTGTGTGTATGTGTGTACGTGCTTTTTTCGGGGGAGGGGGGTATTAAGATGGGGTAAAAAGTTTTAAAAATGCTACAGAAACTGCTCAATGATTTGCTTTGGAATTGCACAGGACTACCTCTGGGTACCCCTTAACCTCGACTTCATCAGCAGTTGTGTCTATTGTCTATCAAAGTGGCAGTTTTTGACCTCAAAACTACTGGCAGCATTCTGGACAAATGTGGTGGAAATCTATCTTGATCCAGCCCCCATTTTAATACTACAGGATACTCCAACTAGCGCAACTTTTAAATGGGAATTGTTTAGCTCTTAGGATTTTTAGTGCAAATCCCATTCATTTGGTATATGGTAGGCAGTACCAGTCGAGCAGGAAATCTTGAATTTTTCAGGAATGCCCCCATTAAGGTGTCTGGGCATACCCGAGACTTTAAAAATTGGTGAAATTGAGCTCTTTTTACTTTCCTGATAGTGAAATGCCAATCTTGATCCATGCCAAATAGTTGCACTGTAACATGTTTACTTCTATGCAAACCTTTTAAGATGAAAAAGTGTCCCTCAGACAGTACAAGCTTTGTGGAGTCAATCAGTTAATTGGCTGTTAGATGTGGTCAATAATGGTGATGTTAAGATAACCTTTCACAGTCAGAGCCTCACTGGATGTGTTTTTAGAGGTGAGCGGATTATTAATTGACACAATTAGAATCCACACGGTACTCTTATTTAAGCTTGCGAGGGCCTTGGGTACCGCCATCGCCATAGGCGTCTTCTCCAGGCCCTTAATATTCCCCGTTTTGAATTGTGTGAAACCAGGCACGTGGATTAATCCATGTCCCTGCATAAACAGAGGTTAATGCAACATGCTTAAAGGAAATATATACAGAACAATAAAAGGTACGTTGAAAGACTTCTACAAGGGCGAGGAGAATAAGCACAAAGGTGTAGACAAAAAAAAAACTTTGAGAATAATTGGCGACTGGAAGCTGGGACTTTTAATAGTGAATACTTTCTACTATAATACATAGAAGTATTTCCAGGTGCCCTAATAATATGATATAACTGCAGCAAAAATTTGATGAAGCTGTGATGAATCCTTCTTGAGACATTATGGTAACATTAATATCCACTTGTGTGCCACTCAGACGGCTTTCAAATAAATACTTCAAAAGTTTCACAACAAGCTTAAAAATAATAAGAGGAATCTGGTTTTCAATGGAAACATGGTCCATTATGATGTGCATATCTGATAAAATGTTGAAGCCCTGATGGATTCTTATTGAGATATTATGAAAATGTTATTCCCTTGTGTGCCACTGAGATGGCCTAAAAATAAATACTTAAAAAGTTTTGTAAAAAGTTAAAAAATACCAAGAAGCTGGTTTTCAATAGGAATCTGGTCCATTATAAGGTGCATCTCCAATAAAAATTTGTTTGGTACAGCTACAGAGAATAATTTTTGAGATATTTTGTTTAGGTCTCCTTGATTTCTCTTCCTTCTTTAGGGCAGGCGTGAGCTCAGTTCTAATTATAAGATATTGTGTAATAATTGGCATGGAGAATTGAGATGGAGACAAGGGATCCTAAGGATACAAGGGATCCTTAGGATACAAGGGATCCTTAGGATACAAGGAATCCTTAAAGTGGAGACTGAATTATCTTGATTAGATGAACCCCATTTAAGTTTGGAGAATGAACGTTTACGGCACCAGTGCTCAAAAAAATGCCTTCTTACTTGTCCAAGGCAAGTAGTTTAAATATGATGAACAAGTAACTATAAAACCTTCCTTGTCCATATTTTATATAGAACACAAGTTGAGTGTGTATAATAATAGGATCCTTTTGCATGCTTTGGATGGCTTTTGTGGAGGACAAGTAAATATCTCCTTATTTTTACAACTTGGCATGTAATATAGGTATGTACATGCACACAAAGCCGACATCTCGACCCACCTTGGAATGTCAATATATAACACAAAAACAAAACATTTTCAAATCATGATACTTTGTTTTTTCCAACATTTGACATGTGAGTGTGTGGACTGTCAACAAAAGCCACACATTCTGTAAATGTACACGTACTTGTATCACATGTATAAAATATCAGGCATTTTGTATTTCAACCATTTAACTAGAGTTTTTATTCAATTATTTTGCACATGGCTCCTATTCACCCCATGTTAAAATACTATAACACTGTTTTGTTTGTTTTTTTTTTTCATCTGATTTTGTGCCATCAGTGAAATAAACAGAAACCAAAAAAAGCCTCCTCCCCCAGCAGTGAATTTACAGTATTTGAAACCTACATGTCCAATTTCACTCTTAAAACCTTTCTAATGAAATAAGCTTTAAGTACGTCATGCTATCAGTAAATTTGTTGGGATTTATTGTTTTGGGACAAAGGCACAAAATTTAGTGTTATCAACATGACAAGCCAGGTACCCACTGGACTTTTACTGGTTTTTCCCAATTACTTTTCTGACCTGCCACTTGGCAGCCTTGTGAGTTAAAATCTATTATGTACACCAAGGAGATTTAACACTACTACATACGTTTATGTGCATCTTTCAAGAACTGTAACAATCCCATTATTCAAATTCAGTCCATTAAAATTAATGAAACAAGATTTTACACACACTTCTATAGACATGATCACAGGCATAATAAAGAAGGTGATACTGTGCACCTTAACTGTTTGATGCAGTGTTGTGTTACACTTTGTGAAATATACATGTTGCTTTACCCAATGAAAGTTAACACTCTACCAGGTTCTTCTTTCAAAACCATACATTGTTTGTTTACCTCTCCACTGTCTACTGTACTGCTGTGTCTCTCGTCAAGTCAGCTTGACTGTTCTCACAAAAGTACACCTTGAAATGTTAAGATACATGCTCACCTACCTTCACGCTATGACCAGTAGTTTTTACACATTCATACTTTGACCAGTACGCCCTAAACTAACACAGACTATGCTTTAATAGCACTCCTACCTTCACACAACTGATACGGCCTTTATGCTCACACACACAACATACAAGTACATGTTATTTTCAGCACCACAAACATAATGTCACGTTCTTTTCAACTGATCAACTTTAAACCGAGTTCTCTTGCCTGCATAGGCAAACCCTTCTTGCCACACCAAGATCTAATATCAACTCCGCTCCGTGGTCTCCCTCCACTGAAATCCATACATAATAACAGCTGAGTGAATAGGACTGTCTACGCAGGCAACTAAGTTCTCATGCTGGAAATATTCCAGCTGGAAAGCACCGTGTTGGCTCTTTTGCCGTAAGATGTGGGCCTTCTGTAACTATACTCCTAAGATGTACGTTTTCTTTAACAAAAACAAGTTTGCAGGCATCACCTTTACAAAAGATGCAGTTATTTGAACAAATAATGCACCTTCTGTTCACATTACATGTGTTTGAAAAGAGAAAAAATTAAAAGGCAATAAGAGATTGCTGGATTCATGCCCCCCTTGTCTCATCTATAACCTTGCTAATCACAGGTCTCATTTTTGAATGACTAGTCAATGAAAATGGTACTTTCCCTCTTACCACTCCATCTTGACACAATTTGACTAATGTTCTTGAGTTAGTGTTGTATTTATTAGGTATTTGGTCATATCTCTAGAAATATTTCAACATAGTTTTGTGTTCTTGTTGTTTATAACCCTTGTGTTGTAGTTTTTGCAACAAAGTTCTGACTCCTGATTGACAAAATTGCTAAAAAGTGTGATGTTTCTAGCAATACGTATCACTTGTCCGACACAAACTCCATATGCTGGTTTCCCTAGAATGTTTCCTGTCAGATCGGGGTAGGAGATAATATCAAATTTAACCTGGTCTCTTTTGTCAAATATTTTTGTTACATACTGGTTGTTCTTTATTTCTGTATCCAGATCAAGGAAAGTAGCTTTTGTATCACTTTCATTTTCCAGACTGAATATTAGTTCTTTGGGATATAGGTGTTTCCAATTTCCAACGAATACATGCACAGGAAAGGCTATTACTATATGCCCCTCTTACGCTAGGAGGGGGGCATAATAAACAGTCCATACAAAAACTAGAACAGACTGATTTTCCAACAGAAAATCAAATGTCTCCCGGTGGAACACTTACGTCTCTGAATAAGCTACAGGTGATAACAAATTACAAAATAATGACCAAGTTTGCTTGAACACTACAATCCTATTTTAGCTCTCACCTAGACACATTACCCTAGCAATTTTCATCAAGTGCTTCAAGACTGATTGCAGAGAAACCAATTATACATAAATGACCCAGTGACCTTGAAAATTAGGTCAAGGTCACCCAAATACAATCCCAACCTTGGTCTTCCCTTGATACATAATCCTATGAAGTTTCATCAAATTCCAACAAGTTCTTCTAGACTTATCGCACGGAAACCAATTTTACATAAGTGACCCTGTGACCTTGAGAATTCGCTCAAGGTCATCCAAATACAATCCCAACCTAGGTCTTGCCTAGATACATAATCCTACCAGGTTTCATCAAATTCCATCAAGTTCTTCATGACTTATCGAACGGAAACCAATTTCACATAAGTGACCCTGTGACCTTGAAAATTAGGTCAAGGTCACCCAAATACAATCCAAACCTAGGTCTTGCCAAGATACATAATCCTTCATAGTTTCATCAAATTCTGTCAAGTCCTTCAAGACTTATCGCACGGAAACCAAGTGTTGAAGAACCTGAAGAAAAAGAAGAAGAAGCGGAAGAAACGGGCACTAAACCAATACATCCCCCGGCTTCCACCGGGAGACATAATTTATATCCGTAATATCTGCTTTTCACTGACAAACAGCAAAAGCTTTGCTTTCCACAACAACAAAAAATCTTGCATAGTTTTCTAGACACCCAAAAGCACCATTTTAGGAATATTCACGAGCCTGTTGCGTGTGGCAATATTTTCATCATTATCCATGTTTACGTGCGCTGGATCACTATACCAGTGAACAAAAAGCAGTGTCAAGTTCCTCCTGTATGCAATCAAAACAGCATCAAGCTTCTCCAATCAGCCAAAAGCAAGAAGACATGTTTTCTTATGGTGGATCCTTTAAGCTAATGTCCAGCCTGGAAAAGCAAATTCACCTTTGGATCAACACCTGTCAAACGTCACAGAAACATGCATTCCCGACATAATAAATCTATATACTTAACGGACAGCAGGTGTTGCAGAATCTGTCTGCACTGAAGACAAAACTCAAAATTCAGTGTTGCTATACCAAGTATTTTGGATTTTTTAAAAAAAGTGTTTTTTTGTTCAATTTTGGATATTTCTCCAAAAATATGCAAGAGAAAATAATAAAATATGTGCTATTATAATCTCAATGCACGTATCAGGTATTTGTCGTGACTCTATTCATTAGTTTACAATAATGATAAAAAAAATTGGAAATTAGCTGTGTCCATGAAATTGATATAGTTTGTGGGAATCTCCATTTTCTGATAAACATTTAAAAAAGAGCCCATTCCTCGGAAAATTCCTGATATGTTCTTGCCTTAAGAGAATTTTTATAGTAAATCATTTTTGATTTGATTAATAGCAGAGATTTTGTTTTAAAGAAATATCCATGTAAAACAGACATTTCAAAGCAGGCCCCAATTGTGAGTACTCAAGGTCCAAAGGTTAACAGCCCATTGACTACCATGTTTACAATGAAAGTATTTTGCTAATTTCTTCAGATTGCATTGGAGCTGGAACTACTAAATTTGGACAATAATGATACACCATACGCATGCATCTACCAAAATATCCACAAATCTGAAACCGAACCAAATTACCCCAAATTAGTTGGGCACTGCCTTAAGTTAAACCAAGTACCCTGTGTTCATGATGCACTATATTCTGATATTCACCAATATTCTTGATATTCCTCTTCATTCAATGAATAAAAATCTATTCAAAATATACATACATGCAAATTTCTATTTGCAAAATATCAGGAGCTTCTGCACCACATTATTATGAATTTGACACAGGCCCTCAGGAACCTTACCCCATTGGCATAGCAAAACCTCTTTTGTCATCAAGCTAACATTGAATCATGATCTCTCATACAGCAGTCAATTCTTGAAGGATTACTCCTGGACTTGACATTGAACCCAACCCTACAAGTTTAGTTCTCACTGGATAATCAGCAGTTTTGGGTCCACTTCTGTTAAAGACATTCAACTAGACATAGCTTCAACGCAAAGTGTTGACTGAAGGCTACGCCAGAAAAAAATGCTGCCATCTGCTCAAATTAGGTTAGGTGACATCAAAATCTAATAGTTCATCTTGGCTTGCTAGACAAGCATGCTGCCAAATTTGAGCAAGATACATACAGTTACGCCCGGCTAAAGGTTAACAGCCAAACGCTTTTTTTGCGTTTTGCTGGTATTTTGCTTGTGTTTGGAAACGTTTGAAAACGTTTGGAAAGTGTTTGGAATGTGTTTGGAAAGCATTTGGGAAAAATCTCAAACACTTTTACAAAATGTTCGAACACTTTCACAAAGCTACTGAACACTTCTCCAAACGCCTTCAAACATTTTCCAAACGCGTTGAACAATTACCCGAACGATTTCAAACACTTTCACAAACGCATTCAAACACTATGCATTTCAAACACTTCCATTTAAATGATGAAGAATCTCCAAACGTATTTTCAACAGGGCAATTAATGTATGATGTACCTACATGTAAATGTGCACTTATCCAGCATTATAGGTTGTACATATTTATATAAAACACAATCCAAATACGTTTAACCAAGTGTCTAATTCAACTAAAATTAATTAAAGACTTAATTCTTCATTTAAGATGTCATGAATACTTCATCTTTCTCCTCGTTTTCCACTGTATCACAGGCATAAACCAGTTGCAATTTGTCACGCAAACAAGAAAACAATGACATAGCCTACAATATGTACACATGCATTGTAAGTGATACATGTACAAACTGTTAGATAGAACTGATTTTTTTGAAAAAGCATAATTTCAACTTTATTGTGAAATATATATAGTAGAGCTTTTTGGCTTATCCATAAATGAAGGCATGCACCTGTTGTTGGGATTTTTAGGTGCTGATAAGCTTTTTAGACACTTGTTAAAAATATTCCTGTCATTAGAATTAGATTACCAAGTGTACATGTACATGTATCACATACGTTTGGCGCAAAGTGTAAAGTGTTTGAAAGCGTTTGCAAAGTGTTTGAAAACGTTTGGCTTTCACCAAACGCGTTCGGCAAAGTGTTTGAAAGCGTTTGGAAAAGTGTTTGAAAGCATTTGGCAAAGTGTTTGTAAAGCGTTTGGAAAGTGTTTGCAAAGTGTTTGCTACGCGTTTGCAAAACGTTTGACTTTCACTGAAAGTGTTTGGGAAACGTTTGGGAAACGTTGGTGCGTTTGGCGTTTGTTAACTTGAACGCAAGCGTAACTGTAGGATCATTCTGGAGATATTGCACTTACGAGCCCTAACAAGCATACAATTAGGCTGCCATTTGCTCAAATTAACTCATGGTAACACCAAAATCTAATCAGTTCATCTTGTAAGGCAAGGTAAGCATATATAGCCAAATTTGAGCTAGATACATGGAGGCATACTGTAGATATTGAGGTAATGAGAATGTGCACATCCGGATGGATAACCCGAAACCAGCTAGGGTTCCCCCATGTGGCGGACCCTTAAAAATGAAGTCTAATAGTGGAACAATAGATGTTCCCATCAAGTTTCACAACTGAAACACAAATAATTGCAGCACTTAAGATGCCACTGATTTAGAATCAATGACAATAGCTGCATAAGCTAAAGGCGGAGGTTATACAGCTGCCTTGGCTGGGTAACGCTTGCCAGCAATATCAATTTCATAGGTTGCGTTTTTCAGAATGAAGTCTGAGTTAATGATCTGGGGTTCTCCTGTCTTTTCATCGTAATCAGCAACAAATCCAAGGCATATATGATGATCCAAAGTAAATCCGTATCCTGTGGATGTGACCGATCCAGAGTACTTTCCATTGCGGTAAATAGGCTCTCCACCCCATGGCCAAATGTCTTCATTGGTGTTATGGTCTTCCAAAAGGAAATGTGTTAGTCGTTTTTTTATTCCCTCCTTTTTCTGTTTTTGTAATGCCTCACAGCCAATGAAACCACCTCTCTGGAACGCAAACAAATGCATTCATAAATTCTAAGAAAAATGTGATAAAACAAACATGAACCTCACTGTTCATTCACATGAAGGGCATAGGAAGGCTACTAATTTGTCTTAACTTAAAGGCTATTGATTAGTATTTTGATGATTGGCCAGAGTCTGTTAAACCTTTCCCCCTTGTATAAAGACTGCATCAACAGCTTTCCTTGGCATTACATGGGTTGGTACTGAGTGCCAAACACATGCCAAGGTAAACTGTTGACCTGGGGCACGTGATCGTGATAGGTCCCCCCTACAATTCTCAGTCAAATTGGTTTTCATTACTGTTGAATTTAGTTGAAAACACTGAAGCAGAAGACATTCAACTACCAGCCAGTTTTGGTCGGTTTAAGGGTTAACTGACAGCTTAGTCCTTTGCCCTAGCTACCACCAGTGGCATGGAGCCTGTGTTTTCATACCCAAGTCTAACTTCAAGCTGAAACGCATCCACTTACATGTTCCATTTTCAATGATCATAATGATTGACCTGTGATAAATAATCAAATCTAACGTATAAAATGTTTATATATATATATATATTACTGAAAACACTACACAAACATTCAAAGTACATCTTAAACTAAGAAAGCAAATCTGAAGGACTAAGGCTGTAGATGGAAGAGGCTTGTGGTTGTTGAGTCAGACTAATTCCGAGATTTCTTCTCATCAGTTATGAAACCAAACAGTTAGAAAAAACTGCGTTTGCCTGTTTGATACATTGGGACCGCCACCTTGGTACCTAAAATGTGCTATTGGTTACATTTCAATAGTGGCTGGACGTACATATTCCTGTTCGATATGACGTTTGTTTCAAAGGATTTTTCTTTGAAAACAGGAGTTTTCCTTCTAAGGAAACTCTTAAATGCTGGTGATCGACTCTACAGGTCAATCAGTGGTTTTCTTAGGCTCATTAGAATTAGAACAACAGGATTTTAGTTGTTCCAATAGCCCTGAATAGGGACTGTGGAAATATATAATACGCAGTTTCTTCAGCACTTTGTGTGTTAATTGAGCAGTACATAACACATAACACGGGGAAATAATCTAAGAAAGATATAGAATACAGAAGTACCCCTGTTAAAAACGCCCCTTCCCATAATGTGAGACTGCCCTCTACATGAGACCACTTCTCCATGCAGCAAGTATATCAACTTCATTTTATTTTGCCCCTCGAGAGAAGCCACCCCTCTCATATGGCCAGATTTCTGGTGTACTTAGGGTGGCCTTATAAGAGCAGGAGCACTTTAACTAAGAGATCAGAGAAAAATTCAAAGTATCTCTTTGTTTAAGAAAGGCACAGAAACTACCTTATTATGGGTATAGTTTTCGAAAAAAAAAGAACACTTACACATGTACATCAAACTTGACCCTGGCTTCTTGACCACACTCCAACGGTGTTGTATGTGGTGTTAATTCAGTCCCCCAGTAGGCAAAGAACTTTTCAATACGCAAGGCTCTAAGTGCATAGTAGCCAGCATTCTGTACCCCATAGTTCTGTCCCTCTGCCATCAGGCTGTCATACACATGTAAGGCATACTGCAAGAAAAAAACCTAATGACGTGACACTTGTCATGGTACACATGTGGTATGGTATTTAGCCATGTGGCACCTTAAACCTATGTTTGCACACGCAACATTTTCCCATTGACAAGAAGCCCATGGGCCTAATGCTCTGCTGACATTTAATCTGATGACCATCATCAAAAATTCTTTTTGCCATTCATGTCCAAGCTACACCCTGCTATTACAAAATCACCTCTTTCAACTTTACAAGGCTGGTTACCTAATAAAAATACACTGTTGGTCAAGATCACTGATATTATATAACATACTAGCATTGAACATGATCTATATATCCTATAAATTTGGCATGGCTAATTCAATTATTTTTCAAGACATGGAATTTTACATCTTTCCAGACATTTTAACATATAACTTCCATCAAAGTACAGATGGCACCACTGGTATCATATGCAGTCAAGATTCTGACCTCCTCCACAATCCCACTGAATTTCATGAAGATCCATACAAAATTAAGGCTGCTGGACTGCTTACAAGCTTTTCACATTTTGCCCCATATGTTATATGATTATGTAGGTGGCACTACCAGCATGAAAGTCCACATAGACTTTCATACACTTTATCAGTCCTAAAAGTTCTATGAGCTTAACCCAAAAACTGTGGGGTGCAGAGCATTCCCAAGATGACCCTTATATCCCAACTGGCCATTTGACCTCAGCCTTCAACTCTGATTTTTAGAAAATTACATTCAAAATGTGCTCCCTGCCTCAAGCTTTCCACTCATGGTCTGTTTGTCCAAACTGGGTAATAACTTATTGAATAAAAACAATAAACTTGGACAAATGCAAAAGTTTCACAATCATTTGGCAGAGGCTCCAACCTAGGAGAGTACCAGCGAGGGAGAATCTCCCTCTCAGGGAGTTGCCCAGAGGAAGACCACGAGGTCGCATTGGGACCGAGTGCGGGGAGGGTACGGGGCTGCCCCCTCTCCCGTGGGAAAATTTTTTCAAATTTCAAGTAAAAATGGTGCTTTCTGATGAATTCTGGGGAGTTAAATCTTAAGAATAACAATAACTGCCAAGCTTGTGTATAGCATAGTGCCATATATATATGTATGTATGTATGTATGTATGTATGTATGTATGTATGTATGTATGTATGTATGTATGTATGTATGTATATATATATATATATAAACTGAAACCCCTCAGTCATAGGTACGTACATCATCAGACACATGGCATTTCATCAACAAGAAAGAAAGAATCACAATCATTTGTAAATACAATCTGTATTTAGGACAGTGGGCGGAAGGTTTTTTGTAGCAAGCAGGAAGTTGGGAGAATTTTCAATTTCCCCTGAAAAGCGGGAGAGTTGGAGCCTCTGATTTGGTCATGGTGACCCAAAAAGTAGGTCACCAAGTACATGCAGTTTTATGCTTAATGCACTCTTTGCCATCAATGTCGAAGCCACATCCTGCCATTACAAATCACCTATTTCAAATTTATAGGACTAGTGACCTGACAAAAATGGGTCAAGGTCACTAATATTACACAACAAATTCGCACTGGACATGATCTTTATGTCTTATAAATTTGGCATGTCTAATTCATTTATTTTGCAAGATATGGAATTTTAAATATTTCACCACATTTCGGCTCATAATTCTCATCAAGTTAAGGGTGCCAGAGAGGCCACGAGATTTTCACATTATGACACATATATTACACAATACTGTAGGTGGCACTACCAATATCAAATTCGACCCAGATTTTCATATAGTAGTCTCAAAAGTTACAAGGGGCTATCTTGAAAACTGTGGACTGTACTAAGCTCACAAGCAAAAGTTAACAGACGGACATGACTGATTGCACGAGCTCTGCGACTTTCGGTCAGCAGGGCTACAAATGACCAGCAATGGTTCTGTCTTGTAAATGTTTGTTTCTTTTTCTTATCAAACTGATACATGTGGTTAATCACTCACCTCAGCACACTGTATTGTTGAAGGTGCTGAATTCTATTGTCTCAAAAACTAGAGGCACTACCAAGGATTCAGTGAGCAGTCAATGTTTGCTCATACGGAAGTCCTGTGCCCTTAAAATGCGGTCACCAACATGTTAATTAAGTCAAGAAATAGTGTTAAGCAGTGTTTATAATGAGGTATGGCAAAAAATCCTGGTGTCACCTGGACATGGACATATGAAGCTAAGGTATACAAAATTGAAATACTGTTACAAGTTTCCAAAGAAATTACAGATATAAGTTACACTAAAATGTGATGAAGGAGTTAAAAAGTATTGGCCACTTCTGAAAAGCTGAAATTTGTATTATTTTCAGAATCTGCAGTAAATTATTCCTCATATTTTTACAGCTTTGTCACTTTGAGCAAAAATCCTACAAACTTTGGCATTTTCATAAAAAAAATCCAACAAATCCAACAACATTGCCAAAAATCCTACAAAAGCAGGAAAATCCTACTCATTATAAACACTGGTTAAGGTACAAATGAGGTCAATTTGAGTTTCTGGTGGACAGTGAGTCTTGAGATAACATGACCACAAACAAATGATGGGCAGACTGAACCAGGCATGAACAGCCAACCCTAAAACATAATGGCTTCCCCCTCACCATGGAAATATTATATATGCTGATCTGAATAAAATGTTTGGCCTTCCAACTAGGTACAAAGTCCAGTTACATAACCATTACACAGCACATGATTTCAAACAAGTACAAAACAGTGAATGCCATATGCTTTCCAACATATATTAACAGTAAATAACCACTCAACACATTTGATTATCACATGATGTATATTCTAATCTATTTTGGTCTGTGAATTAAAGAGGCAAAAACTTCCCTTTGTATTTTCTCCTGTGAATACAAAGCTTATGACAATTTCCCAGGTTTGATTTTTATTATATCTTGGTCTAACTCACTAAATGGATACAATGGTGGATTTTTGTATTCTTATTAAATTTAAAAGCCATTCAAAACAGGCATGAATTGAATGTTAAATATTTGGTGCAAAAGGTGGTTTAAATATGGTGACAAACATCAAATGATGGGAAACATTAACCACACTTATCACAAAGCTCTCAATATCATTTTTAATTTTTTCTTTTTTGGATAAAATATCAACTGCACAATAAAGAAGTTTAATGTACATTTGTATAGTTTACACAAACCACAAAAAGACAAAAAGAAAATCAAAACAAAACAAAAAGACCAAAATTCCTTTATAGATGAGCAACACTGGATCATTATACATCAGCTAACAGCACAGTACATAGCAGGCAAATAACAGATATCACATAAAATTCACATTTAAGAATCCCACAATTACTTAGACTTAATGCGTTTTGAAATGAAAATAAAGTAAGTACGGATTTGTAGAATATATTACACACACAGACTGACCTCTGAGGGAATATAGAGCATCCAACCATCCTCTCCTGTGTGGGTCAGTCTCATGGCCTTGATCCCACAAGCTTGACCCACATCTATCTCCTGTAGACAGAAACATGCATCAACACTGGAGGCATCAAAAAGAGTTTTATAAGTTTATCAATTAGGTATGCAACAACTGTTTTTCTCCAACTGTTCACCACAATTCTTAATAGAATGTGTAGTAATGCTGCACCTCTACAATCATTAAGATAAATATGCTAAAAGACACTCAGATTTTTGGACTTCTGTCCATATAAAACTGAGATATTCATTATAAATTTTGTATCTCTTAGTACATGTAATACTTACCTATCAACTACATTTGGTATAATTATGATCTCTCAGATCATATCCCCTCCATACCCTTATCCCATCAAAAACCATTTCTCTGTACACGTTACCCTGGACTGGAGGCCAATGGGGTGCCTCTATAACTTGATCAACCTCCTTGCCCAGTACTTGGCCTCCGGTATTGACCAATCACATCTGTTTTTCACAACTGACTAACCGTAGAAGGATCTGATGCAGGGTTGGCTGGGTGGGCTTTTGTGTAGTGGATGGGTAAATATTACTAACAAATTTAGAAATTACAACACATTTTTCAGACACGTCATAATACATTACCCATCCACAACATCTTGTAGATTTAATAAAAGAAAAGAGGAGACAGACCACTCAGATTTCGGGACAAAGAAATTGCTCCTCAAGGAGCTCAAGGAACAGATCTCCCAAACCCTAGGGACAAAAAACAATGTACTGACCAATTGAACCAGCCCCCAGAAGATACAGTAGCCAGATCATGCCTTACACATTGAGGGTATTGGTATACTTTTAAGCACCAGAAGTTCTCCCTCAACATAGGACAGGTCGCTCAAATAAAAATTGAGAAAGTATTCTGGGACCTCCAACGGCATGCCATCATTATCATGATTATGTCCTGAACACAGCTTGCTAAATTGCAACTTGCTAAAGGGCATACCAAGTGACCGTGATGGCTCAGACTTCATGAGCCATAATCTGGTGCACCAGTTTGAGCTCTGGGATCTTGTATGGCAATAAATATGCCAATTTGATTGCCTCACTGACCCAGCTAGAAACAAGCGTTTGCACAGATTTGTGGAGAATCTGCTGAAATCAGTCTTTTTCTTTAGAGGTATACAAAAAAGGTGTCTACCTTTCCTGGTGGGATTTGTTTTTTTTTTTTTTTTTTGATAGAACGTCAGTGTTGTAACTTGGCAAACTGATCTGTCGGGATCCTGTCCCAAATAAGCACACAGAGCCTTGATGGAAAAGCCCACAAAGGCAGTGATTTGCTGAATAGGCTCATGTGTCATGTTCTGGAACAAAAGGGCTAGGTTCAAAAAGATAATTCCGTGTGGTCCTTCGACCCATCTAACTTAGAATGGTCCAGGGCGTCACCTTTGCTTCTCCTAGCCCTGGAGGCAAACCTGACCAAAAAGACTGTCTTCTAAAACAGATAATCTCACCCAAGGAAGTCCATGTTCTTTGGTTCAAAAACCAGAGACTGCAGACCAGTGAGAACCACTGACAGGTTCCATTGAGAAAAGATGTTGCCTCTAAACAGCCTGTCTATGAAAAAGCTCTTAATGAGCCAAAATTGTATCATGCTCGTCCTGACATTGGCACCTTTTATGTTGAGAGAGAAAGCAATTACCAGCCTACAGCCATATATACTATAAACCTCCAGACCTCTATCAAGGACCTACATAAAAAATTGACTATACTCCAAAAGAAAGCCTTTAAAGGGCCTTCTTCTGGTTCCTGCTTTGAACACCACATGATGAACCTGGACCACTCTGAATTATACACTTTTAAAGAAGTGGCATGCACGATGCTTTTTGTGACAGCCACCAAGCATGAAGATAAAGGATGGCCGCATTTTGGCGAAATATACCGCACTTGGGTCATTGCAATACAGACTGCCATGCCAGGGGAGCCTCAGGAGGCTCCATACTAACCTCAAGCATCTTCACAGCCCTCGGCCTCTTGGGCCACCAGCGGGCAATCAAAATTAGCTCCCCTTTTCTGCCCTGACATTCTCCAGAACTCTCAGGATTGGGGGGGGGGGAGCTCGAGGCAAGAGAATAGGCATACGTTCACACGATGTCCTGACTTATGGAGAAAGTGTCCACCACCCAAGCTTGATCATCCAGAATCAAAAGGCCTGCTGAACATGCCTTTGGGGAAGTCTCTCCATGGGGACCTAGAAGTCCTGGGATTTTAGTATATATGTTTCAAGCTCTGCCACACCCCTGAGAGAAAATGGCATTGAACAAAAGCTTTTCAACATCATCTGAAGCCTGCTTACGTAATCTTCAAATGGCTTGCAAATGAAAAATACTGTCTGGTAAAGTGTGCATTGAAATACAATCTCTTGAGTCAGTCTTAAGCTTAACTTCAAATAATTCACCAGTTGGCCTAAATCTAGGCAAACATTTTATAGTATGAGTGTCATATCTGACTGAAGATCCTCCCATAAAAGGTAGGGTATCAGCCAGCTGTCCTGGTAAATGTGAATACGCAGGGTCCAGTGGTGTGTGTAATCCAATACCACACTCATTATTCTGGTGAACACCAGGGATGCCAGAGCTAGGCTGAAAGGAAGTGCCCCAAAATAACAGATGACTTCGTTTACCATGAAAGGCAGGCACTTCTGGCTGGCTTTGGCTATCAGAATATGAAAATAACTCTTTCAAGCACACTAAGGTCACCCAGGCAAACTGTAGCTGCTATGGAATCTGGTGTCTCCATTTTGAACTTTTCCCTGTTGAGAAAAGTGCTGAGCCAGGAACAGTCTCTAACCGTGACAAGAACTGGTCCCATGTACAGCTGTAAGTGGCTGGAGCTCCCATGAGTCACACCATGAAGCTATTATAGATGGAGGTACAGCTTCGAATACACAGAAATCCTATCGCCAGCTACCGTGGTGCTCGGCTTTGAACTTCAAAGAGGGAGGCTGTGTATTGGCCGGTCGCCAAGCCGTCTCTGATGTGCAGCCCTGTGACCGGTACTGATTTGCCGTCAGATGGCATGTCGAAAGCACACCCTTTCCCGCTCTCGTGTGTTGGAGGGTTGAATAGTATATATCTGTGCAATGATGCAAATCTGAGAATGCATATTATTCTTCCTGTTCGTGGCGGGTGCTTTCAAATGGTGTTTGAATTATTGAAATTGGATGAAACCCGACAAAGTTATCGCAGGTTGAGCGAATAATCAACATTAAAATGGCCAACAAAGGTCAGCAAACTTTGTTACATTTCAACGATAAAAAGTATGCTTTCCGCTCTCTTGCTGACGTGCAAACCATGTTTGCTGATCGTGGAAACACCTATTTTAAACAACAAAATGAGTGGAATTAATGTCGGAGTGAGTCGGACATTAAAATTTTGGATGAAAAATCACCAGGTTCTGGTCAATATCAAACAGGGTAGAGGGCGATAATATGGAAGGGTATTTTTGGTCAATCCCACACATTGATAGTGGAACCACTCCAGTCTCCAGTGAACAATTGAAATTTTCCCAGTAAATCATTTCATCAGTCTCCTCTCCCATATATATACGATACAGATTCATAAACAGATATTAAAAAAATTCGGAGGTTGCACATTTCTTCCAGCTGCATGACGTTGCCATCACTGTTGTCAAAACAGTGGAACTGGACATACCCAGTAGGTCTCAAACACACCCGATGTAGACAGGCGGAAAATGCCGATCCACATGTTGCCAGGTGACTCGTAGTGCATGCAGTGTTGTGTTTTCGCATCGGGGGAGAGGCAATTAAGATAAGCGGCCAGATTTTATCAGCGGCGGTCACAGAGCTTTTTTCATTGATGAGTGCTGGCTGTACCCCCATCTATAGTAGCTCCATGGTTACACCAAAGCTGTTGCACTATTTAGGCCCATTTCTTTCTCTTATATTCAGCACACCACATTGCAGGGGTTTGCTGTAGCACATTTGGCCCCTCTACCAGCCTCTACACAATGCCTGTGATGTTAGTGGTTGTCCCAGCTCACCACTGCGTGTCCTCTGATGTCTCTTTTACCAATGCCCTCATGGAATGCCATGTCAGAAAAAAACCCAACAAAGTGGGCAATTTACCACCAAAGCTGGTTCAGTGAACAAAGAGTGCCCAGTGGAGGAACTCTAACCTTCTTATGTCTGAAGGTGCAGTGATACACATCTGCCAAATTAAGGCAGAAAAGACAACACGTTGAAAGTTAAAACCAGGTAATTATTCCTATGTGAGAAGAAAACAACATGGCTGCGAAAGCAGCCAAAATGAGAAAACTGATGTGATTGGTCAATACCAGAGGTCAATTGCAGGCAAGAACGTGAACTGATAGAGCCCCATCCGCCTCCAGTCCAGAGGAACATAGAGATATGTTTTCTCATGGGGTAAAGTTTTGGAGTGGATGCGATCTGACAGACCATATGTTAAATATATGACTGTTGTGGATAGGTAATGGATTATGACAGAGATCATGCATTTCTGCATTGATCATAATAAAAGGCATATATACAGTGTACCAACACAAAGCATGCACATCTACAATGATCATAAGGACAGACATATGACCAAAATGGACATGGAGTGTACAGAATTTGGCTACTGGATTTTGAGTACTGACAAAACAGAAATGTTGCAGGCCATTTTCAGATACATGTAGTTTCAAGGTAACAGGCTTAAAATATAATGGTAAGAAGGACCTCAAGATCCATTCATTCATAATAAACATATGCGGGTCCCTGGTGACGTTGAATACAGGTCGAGCTCATCGAATATCAAAATCTACCAAGCTTCTAATGAGGTGCTTCTACATTACAAGTTTCATGACAGCAACTCAATTTGTTCAAAAGTTACCATGTCTGCAAGGGTAACAGACTATGCCTCGGATGACACAATATCATGAATATAGTATAAATTCATGATATGAAATGAAGCAAAATTATAACAATGAATAAGTATATTAATACATAAAATTTGAAAATTAGACATCTTAACATCCATAGCCTCTTTTAAAATTGATATGTTAAAAAGTATTATGACAAAATACATTTTGTATTTGCCCATTTTGATTGTTACTGAAGCCTGTTATTGGTATACAACAAGGTGAAAAACAGAGAAATTTTGCCAAAAATGTCTAAACTATGACTCTTTTCTTATAGAGACAATAGTGAGGGGGCAATTTTGAGGGCGGGGGTGCCAAAAAATGGATCATATGGTAAACATTCTCACCTTGCATGTCATGAAAGGGAAGTCTGATATACTGAGGTATATATCTGTGAGTTCTGACAGCAATTCCTGAGCTTTGGGACCTATAACATCGATGGCTGTGTACATAGAGGTGACATCACTAAGCTGGACAGAGCCATCTGCTGGCAAGTGCCGACGTAACCAAGCAAAGCTGCGAGTCTGCTGTGCAGTTGGACCAATCATGAAAAAGCTGCAAAATAGACAAGATAGAAACCACTATACACAATTTTTTGCAGGGACTCATTGGGGTTCTGTTTGTATTTAATAAATATAAAAGTATAGACTCATATTTTTACATGGATTGTGAAACAGGCCAATCCTATATTAATCACTATCCATTGGTGAAGGAAAGCAAAGCACTCGGCAAAAACCACCGTGCACAGTCAGAATGGTAGGAACTTTTTGCACTTGTTTCCCCTGCCGTGCATCAAACCCGGGCCGTAGAGATGAAAGGCGAGCGTTTTTGCAGCTCCACCCACTGTGCACCCTGTTTATAGTTCACAAATCAAACAAGTCTTTTCAAAGACCAGGATTTATTCGCATACGAAGTCACATACATTTCACACGCATACTTTCTCAAGGTCCATGCTGGACATTACTGACACTGGTATCGTGAATACAGCCCTAACCCTTTGCCCCACACAGGTTTTGGGTCTTAGATGCATCCAGCACATTGACAGGGAATTTTGACTTAATTTTCATCTTTTTGTCATCAAAAACTTTCTTAAGTGCAATAATCCTACAGTGGATAGAGAAAAGCTTTTGATTCTAGAGACTTACTCCTTCCTTTGAATTGAAACAGAGTCAACAGCCTTCTTTGGGTTGGGTTAACTGGGTAACATGCCTGGAGCCCACGCCATGCCAAGGAAAACTGCTGACCTGGGGCATGTGATCTTGATAGATCTCATCTACAATTCTCATTCAAACTGTCCTGCATTACTGTTGAAATTAGTCAAAATGATGAAGCAGACATATAACCACAATCCAACTGTGGCTACTTAGGCAGGGAAAAGCTTCATAACTTACGCATTTTCGGACAGTCTGACTACACTGCAATCATTCTCATAGCCTCCGCGATGATTCTGCATGCCTGTGTGGATGATTGAACCAACAGGCTGATCTATCTCATTTGAACACAGATACTGTAGGAAGTCCACCACCTCTGTGCCTCTGGACTACAAAACATACCATACATGGTGCACAATATTACAGTAACTTTATATCTTATACAACAGTATTCAGAATCAAATCTCAAGGTTGATTGTTAATTGAATCTGCCTTGACCTTGACTAGATGCTTTACTCATCTATATTGAGGTCACCCACATACAATTTCAAGCTTTGTCTTGCCCAGCTACAAAATCAATGATAATCCTCCCAAGTTTCAGCAAGTTTTGCGAAAGCCTTCAAAATTAATTATCACATGGAGACAGAATTACCATTTTTGGCTGTGTGACCTTGAGAATTAGGTCAGGGTCACCCAAAATGCAATCCCAAATGCAAGCCAGGCCTCATAATCCTTCAGGAAGCTTTGTAAAATCCTTCAAGAGTCACTCATAGGGGAGGAGGAAGACGAGGAGGAGAAGAAACACGTGCAAAAACAATATGTTACTTTATAGTACATTGGGAGACATAACACTCATGTTTAGATTAGATTATCAGACCATGGAATCTTGGGCTTAAAATGAAAATAGCAAAATTCATTCCATATATTTACACTGTCTGGGAATCAAAAGGTTGAAATCGGAATTTGGGCATATTCCAAAATGCAGGATACAATAGTCTTCATTTTCCCATAGAAAATGAAAGAAATAACATTGCCTACTTTTTTTTTTTTTTTTGGTTATTGTAATTCCTGTTCAAAATGGTTCAACTAAAACTTTTTTCAATTTAATGTGTGTGTACATACATATATACATACATACATACATACATACATACATACATACATACATACATACATACATACATACAAATACATCTATATATGTATATTATATAATTATATATACAAAATGTATGATATTTTGTCACTTATTTTAGACTGTAGTTTAACAAATCAAGCAGTCAATTAAAATTCAGTTCAAAATCTATAAAATCATATGGTCAGTTTTTTATTAGTTGACACTGTCTAATATCACGCTGTCAGTTAGTTTATTATTTAAATGTATAAGAAAATTAATGAAGCCAGTTATTCAAGTTTAAAGTGTATAAAATCAGGTCTTCAGTTATTATTCTCAAATTCTCACCCGCAGTACAAACTTGGAGAAAGTGGACATGTCTATTAAGCAGACTCCTTCACGACAGGCCCAGTACTCTGCTTTCATATTATCAAACCAACGAGGCTTGCCAAATGAATACTCAAGGTTGGTTTTGAGCTCATATTCATCTGAAAATGAATCATTTCATGATTATCTTGATCCAAATGTGGTTTGTGTATGCCAATATTCTGGAAGCTTATTTATCTCAACACTTTTGCTCCCTGGTGAATAATGTTCAGACCAATGAAACATCTTGATTGCTGAATCATAATTACTTGAAATGAAAATTATGTTCCCAGGAGTAAGTGTTCAGAAAGTGAGGCATTCGGATTACTGAGGTCTGTATTATTGAAGTTACATATTTAAGTGCAACATTTTTTGTGCAAAACTTACATTTCTTGATTATACAATCATCTTCCTCAACTCATTTTGATCCAATATGTTCCTTTATCACAAATAAAAAAGTGATCCATGGATAAATCCCAAAGATATTTACAGTTAATGTAGTAATGTGACATTTTTCATACCATTTCCATGGCCAATAGTCCACATAAAGATCCTTCACATATGTAATCCAATTTATAAACCTAGTCTCAACTTTTGATCACAATTGCTGTCACTCAAGAAAAAAACCTGAATGGAGATGCACAACGCACATTATCAGAAATATACATATATTTTAATACTCTTCAAACCACCATAGGAACTTCATGTTTTGAAAATTTTGGCTTTATGTACAGTTACATTAGCTACTATGGTTGACAGTCTGCTGTGAACTTGTTGAGTAACACTGCCAAATTACCAAGTAAATTTTCAAATTTACTTAAAAATTTCTTTTCATAAAAATATATTTAGAAAAAATTTTCAAATGCATAAAACAAAATCATGGAACTTAAATCTTTCCAATGAATGGACCCTTTTTATAAACATTTATTTACAAAACAAGTTTTTCAGTTGCAAAAACAAAACAAAACAAAAAAAAAACAAAAAAAACAGTGAAACGAAAATCCTTCCAATGCACAAGCCAGCATGACCATACTCTGGTTACTATGTTTAATACGAACCATTTAAAAAAGGAGATGAAAAATTATTATGACATGACGCTGTCCACATAATATTGCATTTTGTTTATGTGTATCAATAAATACTACATTTTATATTATCCTCCATCAATTTTAATTAAACATGTCATGTAGAAACGTATCACTGTTTTCAGGAAAATCTTGGAGTAAAAGGAAAAAGCAACAAAACCACTTCATTCCAGCCATTTCTGGCCAAAAAACAGAGGCCTGCTAAATAGACAAAATAAATATGAATTGACAGTCAGGCACGTGTGCTTAACAGATAACCCAGCGTAGGGCAATACATGAACAATCATCAAGTCACTGCATTTCCACAATGAAAATGTAGCCCTTGGAATTTTTCACTTTGCAGTAATGCCCTCTAGAGGCAAAGGAATGCACTCAGGTCCCACTGAGAAATATTAAGGTTCCACCACTACTATTATCATATTTTCAGTTTGACAGACTACATAACATAAGGAGCATGTATGGAGGGCTAAAGATGGGGTTTCTGTTGACACTCAACAGACCAAATATCAGAGTTTGAACAGTTCATTACTTACATGTATTGACCAAGTGATGTTTCGTGCACATGAATTTTAAGTGATTCAGAATGACAAATATTTACAAATATGTTTTTGCTTACTTACCCTGCTCAAATACACTGTGGGTAAAATTTTGTTAACTTTTTAAAGTTTAATTTTCAGCTGGTGGATGGAGTTACATGTTAACAACATACATCAGTCCCAAGTAAAAACGACCAAAAACAAACTTTCATTCAGACATTGCATGAACATCTATCAGTTTATAACAATGTGGACATTTTGGGAACTCCTCCCACCCCACCCCCATATAAATCATTGAGCACTGATAGAATTTAAAGAATACACAACAAAGATTATTTAGATTAAACAACTTAGGCCTGGAAACTAAGGAAAAGATTTAAACTTATCACTGACAATGGCAAGCAATTTCCAAAAGCTCATCCATATAAAAATGAGCATAAACAATTTGTCCACTAAATGCACCAGCCCTTGCCAGCAAAACAGAGCTTCTCCACAATAGGCATGACTCACCTCAGCCAAAACTTGCTGCTAGATGTATGAGCAAAAAAAAACAAAGGTTAGCCACAGACATGTGGCCTTTCCACGGGGCAAAAGTTTGACCACGCAAGGAGTCAGAGGCTGATGAGACTGTTCACCCTCCGATTCCTGGTATGGTTAACCTTTTGCCCCTCAGAAGGGCCACATCTGTGTCTAAACTAAGGTAAACTACTTTAGCTAAAGTGCATTTTTTATGAACAAAGTGCAGAGGTCAAGTACCTTTACCATGTGTGCCTTAATTAGGATGGGGGTGGGGTGGGTGGGTGGCACCACAAAGTTTCAACTTAATCTGAGAAACAGATCTGGAGAAGTCACAAGCAATGAAAACGCACAAAAATTCATAAAAAAATTGAAAAAAAAAAATGCCGCATCACCTGGTGAACAAATTAAGAACTATGAGTCCCTAGGAATGTTCTTATGTAATATCAAAGCAATTGGGTGAGTGGTTGTGGAGAAGAAGATTTTTTAAGATTTGTCTTAAAAAAAGAACCAAAAAAAATCATTCAAAATAAAAAAATCAATGGAGCATGACCATTTGACGAAACCTGGTAGAAACCCACCCAAGATACATTTCCACCAAGTTTGAAGTCAATCTGGATGACGGTTTTGGAGAAGAAGTCGAAAATGTGAATTAGCATTAGAATGTCCTTTGACTTACATTGTAATCAATAGGAAAGCTGCATTGACTCAAAAGTACCCGAATTGAAAAAATCCTTAAAAATCAGGAATCCAAAGCAGTGCAACCTAGTGAACAACTTTGTTTGACCCTTCCACAAGGAACATATCCAATAAGTTTCAGCTTAATCTCAGTGACATTTCTGGAAAAATAGAAAAAATTCGTAGCACCACCTAGTGAACAAATTCAGAACTAGGAGTCCCCGGGAGTGTCCCTGTGGCATATCAAAGCAATTGGGTGAGCAGTTTCGGAGAAGAAGATTTTTTAAGATTTCCCCAAAAACTGAACAAAAAAAATCCTAAAAAATCCAAAAATCACTGGAGCAAATTGGTAGAGACCCACCCAAGCCATATCCCCACCATGTTTAAAGTGGATCTGGCAGATGGTTTCAGAGAAGAAGTCGAAAGTGTGAATTGTTGACGGACAACGGACCATAAGATAAGCTCAGCTGGCTGACAATTTGCACGTTTGGCTCATCCCACTGCAAAGGAACCTCTGAGAAAAGTCACTGTGTGATATATTGTTTTTGAACTTTCCTGTTTGAAATATCAAGTGACTCCTGTGTTGATGTAAGTTAAGGCCTTATTTGTCATTTATCCTCAAACCACACCTGGTGGTATCCATTAGTGTTCTGGGTATCTACTCAGCTTGTAAGTCATGTTCAAAAGGAAACTTTTTCTGTTTGGTATATATTTCATGGGGTATCAATCAAGTGAGGTTTCACACTACTTGCACATACAAAGACCACAGGTGAATGAGTGAGAGTGAGGTAATCTATGTACATTGGAAATCCCCTCCCCCTCCCCTTCCCCCTCCCCCTCCCCCTCCCCCTCCCCTCCAAACAGACTTATGTTTAGCTCCCACCTTTTCAGTGTGGTCTTAGAAACACAGCACAACAAAAGTGACAACAGAGGGAAGGCTCAACACCTGAAATGGAAAAAAATTGTCTTATGATGCAACAAGAAACCTGCCTAAGATGGTAAATTGATGGACCTGGTATCATGTAACAAAACTACACCAGTCCCTGCACAAGACACCCTTGTAGTGAGATCACCCTCCCATGAGAGACCACTTTACTAATTCCAATGTCATACACTTATCATTGTTAATCTACCTGTCATGAGAGGCCAGCTGTTTTGAAGATCACTTATTGGCGTGGTAGGGATGGTCTCTGGTGACAGGGACCACAATAATGTCACATGATCCCGCATGTAACGGACGTGCATATTCTGTTCCAACTCTGCTTTGTGAAACAATGGTCACAGTCTCCAGCATCTTTTCAGTAATACAACACACAACTTTTCCCAGCTTGATCTCGTTAGAGCTTCAGAAGACATTTAGCCAAAATGGCGTATACCAACATACAACACCAGCAGGCAAGTATGCAGAAGAAGATGAAAAATAAAATTTTAAAAATTTTGTTTCAATTTTTTTCATAGTTTCTTTCCACAAACTTGATGCGCAGGTGGTGAGTCATTAGTCTGCCAAAGGCATAAAAGTTGGTTCTTATTCTTAGTAGCAGATTTACCATCTTCTTCTCGGATGTAATATTGTGGCTGCTCAAATCCTCCAATCTGGCCAAAAACTGTGTCATTTTCAACCCGAGAATTCAGTGGTGTTGTTCGAATTTTGCGACCTGTTTTATGCTGCCTGTCGGGGTATGGAATAGCAGCGAAGAGTTCTGAAATGAAAAATGTTAGGGAAAAAAATTTCACTTTTGTACAAACATGGAGGTGTAATCAGATATGGATATGATGTCTTTGAGTCACTGTAGTGTGCTTTCAGTTTTCAGAAGTTCCTCGTGCTCCAAGAACCTGTTGCTGATGCAGTTCCAGTACCAGTCGGTCAATATGGAAAAAATTGGAACTTCCTGTTTCCACAACATTCTCAACATGGGATAAACTGAACTTCCCATGTCCCCAACATTCTGAACCGCCATAATCCCAATCAAGCTGTATGAATCTACCAGAAGTAATAACTAAGAGCAAAAAGGTACTAAGTGGTCAGTGTAGGTCCCTGGATCACAATGTGTATGGAAGAAATAATACATGTTAATACTACAAAATCTACAGAGGACAATAGCCCTGTAGAATATGAAAGCCCTAGCTAAAAAACTTCTAAAGTTATCATGTTGACACCAAATTCACTACTGTGACTCTGTGGGTCATGGTCACCCATCTTATAACTTAAGGTAGCCCTTATACAGGACTAAAATCATGTGCAATACGAAAGGCCAAGCTTACAAACTTCTCAAGTTATCATGCAGAAATGATCCGGACAGATGCATGGACAAAAGAGGCAGCCCCATCCACAAGAAGTCAAACTAAGTTGATCTCAGCGGAATGCTGTTTGTGTAATACGTACCATGTCATCACATTTTGTTAGATTTTATGCACCATTGAATTTCAAAATATGAAAATGATTACCAATAAAGAACATCATAAAAGTTAAACATGTAACATTTTTCTCTTACAATACTTTATCAATTTCATATATGTACATACATGCAAAGAACAGTTACATATGTAGCTCATAGGAAATTGAAGTTTATTAAAATTATATAAATATCCTAGGATGTGTTGGGGAGACATTATACATAGAATTTCTTAAGCGTGCAAACTTGATCTTTTCCATGTATTCAAGGTGAAAAATGTGTTCAAGTGTGAAATGGAAAAGAGATACAATACACATGTATTTTAATGTCTATAATGTTACTATACTGATAACAAAACAAATTTTTGAAAAAACATTTAAAATTATTCACTTTTATTTTTCAATTTCACGTTTTGTTAAATTGAGTTCAACAATATTAGGTTTTCAGTTTAGAAGCAGAATGCAGGAAGAATATCTTTTTTTTACATTGCCTTACCTACAGTCTCCACAGCACGATCTCTGAGGAACCTCTTATTGTTGTATGAATCAGCAAATCGTCGCACATCCATGCTCCACACATCTGAGCTGGGTTCCCCATAAATGATCCAGTCTGCCATGACATGACCTACCCCAGCGGCGCCTGCGATACCACTAGAATTCATTCCTGCTGCCACAAAGTAGTTCCATACCTGTAAGGCCAAGCAAACTGCATTGTGGATTTCTAGGAGGACATTTTAAACAAAGTTGTAGAGGTTTGGCACCAATGAATATTCGCATAGTTCTTGGGCATTTTGCCAGTCCTTTTCCTTGTGGGGTCAATTTCCCCCCCTGTTGTGCAGACAGGGTTCAACCATGCCTATTTGCCCAGATGTTGAGCCAATAAGGTTCAAGAGTGCTTCATTCACCCATCTGTACCAGTGGGATCCAGCCATGTTTATTTGGCCAGCTGTTGTGCCAGTAAGTTTCAACCGTGTTTTATTATCCCAGCTGTTGTGGCAATACCATTAAATTGTGCTAAATTTGCCCAGCTGATGCAGCAATACCATTAAATTGTGCTAGATTTGCCCAGCTGTTGCGGCAATACCATTAAATTGTGCTAAATTGCCCAGCTGTTGTGGCAATACCATTAAATTGTGCCAAATCTGCCCAGTTGTTGTGGCAATGGGGTTCAATGCTATAGATATTCACACAGCTTTGTTTATATTGCCTAGCTGTCATGTCAACAGGAGTTGACCATGCTCAGTTCCCCAACTGTTGTGTCAATGGGATCTGACCATGCTTATTTTCCCCAGACGTTGTGAAATATAGCATTTAGTAACAGCATCTATGCGGATGGCTGTGGTGCCAATAGGGTTTGGCATCAATGCATATTCCCCAGTTGTTGGGTATATATCCAACCCCTTTTTTATTTTATATTTTTGTAATACTTGTCCAAAAAATTGGCAAAATTAGAATAATTACTCCGTGTCAAAAAAAAAAAAAAATAAATATACTGCTGTGCCATCTAGTGTCCACAAGGAAAACTAGTTGATCCTAGGTGACCTCATGTGCAATATCAATGCAACAGGCCAAGCAGTTCCTGGTGCAGCAGAATATTTTAAAAGACGAAAAAAAAAAAACACACACACACACAAAAACCACCACCACCACCACCATCCCCCCCCCAAAAAAAAGAGAAAAGAAAAAAACTAGACAAAAACAAAAGAAAAAAGAGCAACTATGATGGCCCTGTGGCTTTACCTGACCCTATATCCCAGTTTGAAGAGAATGCAGCATGTGGCTTGGGAACAGAAGTTAAACAATTACAAAAAGGCACAAATTATCATTTTGAAAATGAGAAAAAAACAGCACCACATGCACCTGATGGCTAAAATATGGAACTTGGTGTCCTATGTGCTACATAAAAGGAATTGGCCAAATGGCTCTAGAAAAGATGAAATTATAACTTTTTCCCCAAAACCAAACAAAAATTATGAAGAAAATTTAGGAAAAAAAATTGCATTAGCATGACATTGTCCTCCACAAACTTGGAGGGGGTCTAACTGAGAACATCACATGTTAACACAAATAATTTCATATGACCACTTTTACAATATTGTCATACATGAATCATATGAATAAGCTTTCAGACCTGCAACTTTCCACATGAAACAAACAGACCTGGCCTGGACCTTCAGCAAGGAAATATAATTCAGAAAAGCCAGAACTCCTTAACTGATACACCTTGACTCTTTTTTCAAAGCCAACAAAAAATCATCTGAAGTTCTTACCCCCAAAATGATGTCACATTCACTTTTTTTTTTTTTTTTGTAAAAAAACAACAACAAACAAACCCAAACTTTCTTTGAAGTACCATCATGCCTATATTTCCACAGTGAAAAAGAAGTTAATAGTCGAGGACATTTCACTGGTTCAGCACTGATTCGGCATCATAGTTTATACTCATCATATATCTAACGCTGCAAGTACAGAATTGCAAATTCCAGGAAGAAACTTGATGATAGTGTTCAAATGAGGCTTATGATAACCTCAGCATCTTTTCCCCGAATAGAATTTTGTATTAACATTACAAAAATTAATATAACCCCTTGAATAGTCAACCACTTACTGTAGATGGCTGGAACTCATTCTGATCAGATTTTGTTAGCTCCTGATGGATAATACATATTGTACCAGCATATGAAAGAAAATCTTTCTGAATACAAGTGCTAATAATTCAAATATTCTTATATGCCCAAGAAGCCTACAGTGTATGTGGTTGCGCTCAGCTGGAGTACAATATTAATTAACCACTGTTGCCCTTGATCAAGTGTGGTTCCTCATGGTGCACTTTTCTATCAATTTCAGCCCTGAGGAAAATTCTGTTCAGGGATTTCTCTGGCACTTCAGAATGAATTTATTTAAACAGTGCATAATTTTAAAATGTTTTACATGTTTGATGCAATACATGTACAGAGTACCAGCAAGCCAAGAGACATCTTTTGCATTGTGAGCATATAAATGCAAAAATCCACTGCACACAAGGTAGGTGCTGAAACTTTTTAATAACTAGGAAACATGTCTATAGGACACAGATGCCCCCACCTGTCTTTATTTATATGGCATGAGACCAGGCAAGTCTGCTTATCTACCCACAATATTGAGGCCAAATGGTTTGGTACAGCAAAGTTGGTGCCTCCAGTTTTTAGTCTTCATACCACTGGCTTTGCTGGGTCGTTCCCTCATTATTTTTTATGACCACTTGGAAACAGTAAGGGATGTCATAATAAGTCATTACTGAAATGAACAATTATAGTAAAATATCATGCAAGGCGCATGTGACTGCAGTGAAATTTAACAATTAAAGGCCAATGTAAACATTTCTTGATTTCATCTGATGATGCTGTTTCTCACTTCTTCAACTGTCTAATTTATTCTCACTATCATAGAAAGAAATGGACATGGAGTATAATATGGTCACTTCCACTAAATCAAGTGTGTCATAGAGACACACAGACAGAGACACATACAAACAAAACACCAGGTGCATATCTTCATATACTGATAAATATTTCTTTAAGGTTTCATAACTGTATGTCAAATAGTTTTTGAGATATGTACAACACAAGTTTCATGTTGGATGATCAGCAGGTAATGGTCAATTCCACTACATTATGGGTGCTATACAGAACCCCCCCTCCCCCCCCCCACCTTGCCAAAGTGGTAGAGCATAAAAAAAAACACAGTTCACCTCTGAGGATGGTCCAAGAAGGTATTTTCCATCTGGAGTGAAGCTCTCTGGACCATTGACAATAGTCTTTACCTCTGCATAATGCATGCTAGGCATTCGATGCAGCATTTGTTCGAACAGCACTTCTACAATGAACATAGCAATAATGAGTCAACTTAGTCTTCTATTGTGATCTTTATCTTGACAATTTTACGGTCCTCAAAATGATCTAATGAAAGCAGTACTTTTTACCTGCATTTTTCTCTTTTGCCATTGCATGGCACTGATCAAGCTACAGGTTAAACATGAAATGAATACCAGTAATTTTAGTGGCAGTGTTGAAGGATTACAAAAAATGTCAGTTAGTTTGCATGAACAAATGGACACAGACACCAATATACTACATATACATAGATATATTCAGCAAAAAATAAAATATCTTTAGATCCAGCATGAAATTATAATGCTATAATTCCAGATATAAATGTTTCTAATATCCACACATCATCATTACTATTATACAAGACATTTAACTGCCCTTGTCATAGCACCCTGGCCTTGTTGTCGACATTATAACAAGGTTACCTCTTAAATAAGTAGATGCCTCACTGAGATTTACTGTTTTGTAAACACAACATCATACTGTCTCTGAAAACTGTGTCACTTACGGAAATGGTCCCAGTCCTCTGGCAACAGCTGGAACTCAAACTTGTCAGGAATCTTATCATGGAAGCAAGGCTTGGCATTGGGTTCAAACCCTCCAGCCATTATTCCACCACTCCATTCACGTCACGAACCACTGCAGCAAAAAATTAAAACAAGGCATACTGCCATGAACGGGGAGGGAGCCAGAGAATCTTGTCAAGATGAAACCAAGACAGATGTCAGTTTTGCTTTGCTGACAACAGTCATCCAGTGCCAGAGAGCCTCACAGAAAATGGAAGTACACATCTCATGAATAATTACCTTTGCAACAGGGATGACTACCAGCACCAATACCTTGTTTTGACTCTAATTTCCTGGTTTGCTAAAACGGCCCAACATTCAATAAGATATCTGTACCATTTAGACGGCAGGGTGAACAGATCGTGTTCAGCTGACAGAAGCTTGTTCACAAGATCGAGGCTGCAACTGAATGGACCTGTGCTGAGCTTTGGCTGAGTGCATATGAAATATTTCTAAGACTTCCCTGTAGAAAAATTCATTAAATGTGAATTAGCAATAGAATGCATATTGACTTGCATCATAATCACCGATAAGTACCCCCCAAATTGAAAAAAAATGTTAAAAATCAGAAATCCACGGCACTGCCACCAAGTGAACAACTTGTTTTGAACCTTTCACAAGACATATATCCATCAAGTTTCAGCTTAATGTGAGCGATGGTTCTGGAAAAGTTGAAAATGGCACAAACACAAAAAAAAAATCATAAAAAAATAGAAACAAGAGGGCTGCATGAACAGCTTGTGCTCAGCTGACCTAAGCTTGTCCTACAAATTCAAGGTTGCAACTGAATAGACCTGTGTCGAGGCTTAGCTGAGTTCATATATGACATTTGGCAGTATTTCTAAGATGGACGACTGACCCTCCCAAAAGTGTAGCCTGACTAACAAGTCAGCTGACCTAAAAATTGCAGCTCAACCTGGTGAACAAATTAAGAACAAGGAGACCCCAGGAATGTTCCAGTGTGAAATCAAACCAATTGCATGAGCGGTCTCCAAGCAGATTTTCTAAGACTTGCCTCCAAAAAGATTAATTCATAAGAATTCCAAAATTCACTGAAGCGTGAACACTTGAACAAACTTTGTAGAGACACACCCAAGGTACATTGCTGACAACTTTGAAGAGAATCTGGATGGCGGTTTCAGAGAAGAAATAGAAAATGTGAATAAGCATTAGAATGCCCATTGACTTACATGGTAATGAATAGGAGAGATGCACTTGACCATAAGTACCCAAATTGTAAAAAATCCTTAAAACTCAGGAATCCACAGCACTGCCACCTAGTGACCAACTTTGTCTGACCCTTTTACAAGAAATATATCCACCATGTTTGAGCTTAATCTGAATGACGGTTTGGGAGAAGTTGAAAATAGCGAAATAGATCCAAAAAAAATCATAAAAACAAGAGGACTGTGACAGTCCTGTGCTCAGCTGACATGAACATATACCCTTGCAATTTTCTAAGATTTGCCCCAAAAAAGAACAAAGAAATTCATTAAAAATCCAAAAATCAATGGAGCATGTACTTATACATCATAACCGAAATTGAAATTATACGATGTAATACGTTCTTCAAGATGTTGACGTCATTAATTTTCACAAGATGTTATTTGGGGGGGGCGATCTTCTTGCATCATTATGTAATCACGGGAGTGTTCTTTCTGAATGATAGTTTTAACCTAGCTATTTTTAAGATTTGCCCCTAAAAAATCGTGAAAAATCAGGAGTCCACAGCATTGCCTCCTAGTGAACTGATTTGTTTAATCTTTCCGCAAAGAACATATCCGCCAAAGTTCAGCTTAATCTGGGTGACAGTTTTGGAGCAGAAGTTGAAAATAGCAATATCACACACAAAAAATCATAAAAAAATTAGAAACAAATCACAGTGCCACCTGGTGAACAAATGCAGAACTAGGAGTCCCTAGGAGTGTTCCTGTGTGATATCAGAGCAATCAGGTGAGCGGTTTCAGAGATTTTTTTAAGATTTGCCCAATAAAGGACCCCCAAAAAATCATAAAAAATCCAAAAGTCACTGGAGTGTGGCCATTTGAACAAACTTGGTAGAGACCCACCCAACGTACATTGACACCAAGTTTGAAGTCAATCTGACTGATAGTTTTGGGAAAGAAGTCCAAAAATGAGAATTAGCATTAGAATGCCCCTTGTTTTACATAGTAATCAATAAGAAAGGTGCATTTACCGACAAGTAACTGAATTGAAAAACTCGTTAAAAATTAGGATTTTGCAGCATTGCCTCCTAGTGAACTATTTTGTTTAGCGATTCCACAAGGAACATATACACTAAGTTTCAACTTAATCTGAGAGAAGGCTCTGGAAAAGAAGTCGAAAATAGCAATAACAAACAAAAAAATCATAATAAATTAGAAAAATGCAGTGCCACCTGGTGAACAAATTCAGAACTAGGAGTCCCTATGAGTGTTCATGTGTAATATCAAAGCAGTCGGGTGAGCACATCAGAGAAGAAGATTTTTTTAAGATTTGCTAAAAGAAAGAACAAAAAAAATCATAAAAAAAAACCAAAAATCACCGAAGCATGACCACTTGAACAATCTCGAAGGGACCCACCCAAGGTGTCTCCCCACCAAGTGTGAAGTCAATCTGGATAATGGTTTTGGAGAAGAAGTCAGACATGTGAATTCGCATAGGAATGCCCATAGCCATCTGGTGCCCAAATTAGGAACTTGGAGTCCATAGAAGTGTTCCTGTGTCATATCATAGCAATTGGGTTAGCGGTTTCATAAAAATGTAAGATTTGCCCCCACAAGAAAGCAAAAAAAAAAAAAAAAACAAAAAAAAAAAAAAAAACACTGAAGCGAGACCATTTGATCAGACTTGGAAGAGACCCACACAAGGAACACCCCCACCAAGTTTGAAGTGAATCTCAATGACAGTTTTGAAGAAGTCAAAAATGTAAATTGTGGATGAACGGACATAAGTGAGTGGTTTGGGGGCAGATTTTTTTGAAAGTCTGCCTTATAAAAGAACAAAAAAATTCATAAAAAAATTCAGAAATTACTGGAGCGTGACCATTTGGACAAACTTGGTAGAGACCCAAATAAAGGTACATAGCCACTAAGTTTGAAGTGAATCCAGCTGATGGTGCTGGATGCAAAGTAAAAAATGTGAATTGTAAATGGACAGACAGAGTCGATGGACAACTGAGCCTCCTAAAAGCTCAGCCTGACTAGTAAGTCAGCTGAGCTAAAAGTGATTATGAGTCAAAAAGCCATGTTACAGCTGGTAATTTTATCCAGGAACTTGAAAAAATGACTGTAATGTTAGGCTATATGATGTTAGCCACTTATATTCTGCTAAGTCCTGACCAGGCAAGTAGTGTTGGTGAGGCCTAAAAAATGTTATGTTTCCTGTTGCAGGGAAGCAAAAATGTAGGGTAGGTAGACAGGGATTCTTTTCTAAATTTTTGATCACTGTAAATGCCTTAATAACAGTACGATTTGATGTACCTAAGTTGAGTTATCTGACTTCAATATTCTATTCAAAACATTGTTTAATGGTTTTTTTTTTTTTGGACAAATTCTTGCACTAAGAACCCAGAAAACATTTTAAAGCAAACTTTCTTCCTTGCTTTAGTCTTATGGTATCTTATTTTAAAAGGCTCTTAAGATGGTCTAAGATCTTTGTCCTGCCCAGTCACAAAAAGAGAAAGTGGGTAAGACCTAGTAAGAGGAAATCAAGTCTTGCTGTGAGCATGAGTGAAAGGAGCAGAGTAAGTCAGTCAATTTTCAGACCAGGTAAGACTTTCAGTGGCCGGCTCATTAGCATAATGAAAAGATAAGAATATATTCAGACCTAGAAAGACATTTGGTAGATGGCTCAATAGCATAAGAGAAAGGCCTGGGGTTTACAAGATTATTATAAGATCTGGTAATATATTTTGGGGGTAGGGTAATTAACACAAATAATGTTGATCAGATATAACAAGACCTTGTAAAATGTAGGCACTAGGATATCCACAAAGTGTCACAAAACAGTATGCTTTATGTTTGTACTATCCTCCTGGGCAACATGTCCACTGATTTTCCATTCTGTGTCCTCCTTTTTAAAGTCAAATGAGGGTCCAGACCATGATATATCTACCTAGCTAGAGATACATATGTACAGTACATACTCCGACTCATGCATGTTGTACCCACAAACTTTACCTCACCTGGCCACTATAGTGCACAGTGTGTTAACAAGGTCATCATTGATGGCGGGCAATGTGTTGAAAGTAAAAACAAACAATACTTGTGGTTCAAGAACTGTGACAGCATATGTTTTTGTGCAAGTCATCCATTAGAGCCTAACAGTTACATTGTACTCATGATGGGCAGGCCTATAAACCTAAGACATCAAAGTGTTTGTTCTTTTTAAACACACACCTTTTCACACAAAGTTGACTGCTTTTATTTATTTAAGTTGACAATTGCTATGCAGGCAAGTTCCATCCTAACCCAGGACAATAAAGTGGACCCATCTACAATGCATGTACATTATACAAACATAGATGGAGAGTGAGGGAAAATGAAAAACCAACCATGATTTTAAACATTCACATTTTTGTTGCCTGCATAGCCATCTCATTTCTAGTACATCAACTGAGGCTAAAAAAATTCTGCCCTTATTAAGCAGAAACCAAATTCAGTAATGTGGCTCTGTGACCTTGGGAATTTACTCAAGGTCACTCATTTGTGGCACATAGCATATGATTTTTTTTCAAAGAATTAAATTTAATATCAAATTCATACTACAGTGGACACCTGAATTCTTTAATAATGGCAAACTGGGCAGGGCTTGACATCAATGTTTGTTTTTCAATACTTGTCCAACAGCAGTTTAAAATTTCTTCTTCTTTTTTTCATTGTTGTTGACAATCTGGGCCAAGCAATAGGTATAAATGAACACATAATTTTAACTTGTCCTGACAGACATTTATTTGTCCCAAACAAAAAGAGCCAACTTGACAAGGTATGCCTGAAATCTTCTGTGGCAAAAGTATCCTGCCATATTTAGAATTTAACTCCTTCACTTCGAGGCACATGAATGAATTAACTGTCGGGGCTGTTGAGGCCATTCACTGCATGAGCCACATCGGTGGCTCATGCAGAGTGGCCTCAACAGCCCTATCAGTCATTTCAGCCATGGGAATTGAAATGTGGGTGTTCAATACTTATATTTACATTTATCTGAATACATATCAGTTTAAAATCTGCCAGAAAATTGTTAAAATCTTACTAAATCCACTCACAACGACTTCGTTGTAGTGGGAGTAAACATGTAAGACAGAACAACAATCATAAATGATAACCCCTAACGGTAATCAAAGACACGGACATACAAAATAGAGTTCTGGAGAGAAACATTTTACTGAATTGATCCTTTGTTTCTCAATTTAAGTATGCATAGAATGAGAAACTTACTTTTAACAATTAACATTAAAGGACTAAAAGATCATCGCTCTATGCAAAGTAGAAAAAATTATGTCAATGAACTGGCGTATGTGCCAAGAATTAAAGATAACAGTGATGCAGCTCTAGGTTTCAGGTTCCAGCATTTAAACTGTTAGTGGTTACCAGTGACAATGTCACATGTGCAATTGTAGACAGTGGAATTACAAATTGTGCCAGCTGACATCATTTGATTTGATACAGACAACAGATTGATTGATTTTAAAGCAGCCTGAGGCACGACTTCTGAGTTAAGGATGAAAGCAACTGAGATACTGGAGGGGCCATAGCCACAAGTTGAAAGTTACTGGGTTTTTGGGGTGCACATTGCTGGCAACGTGGTTGTAGGTTCATGTCCAGTGCCACATCAATGGACATATCAGTGGGCAATGTGATTTGCCATTGCAGTTCATGACCTTGCGTTCATGCGGAAATGACGCACAGGAAAGTCCTATCTCCTAATGTTTAACTTTAGACCGAATGTAAATATAATGAAATGAATACATTTTTACAATGTTTCAACTTGGTGCAAAATACTTTGTAGCAATTTCAAGCTACCTGTCTGATTTTAGTTTATTGTCCATATATTCATGTATATTATCTTTTATTTCTGATATCTGCTCTACTTTCCTCATTCTTGGTGGCTAATCATCATGATTGTTGTTGTCGTCGTCATCACGCTGTTTGTCTTGTGTAAGTATACCAAAGCAGCATCCACTTCCAATATGTGTATGCAGTACTTCTATGTAGCAAGCGTAATGCATTATGACAAGCAAATATTAAAAGTTTTATGCATTGAAACATCTTTATTTTTAAACCTTTTAAAACAATTTACATTGAATCAATTTAAAAACAAGTTGTTGCAACTTGTGATTGAATGTTATTTTTTATGCTTCATGCAGACTTTTCACTTTCCCATGCTTACCTTCATAGTGTTTGTTCTTTACATAAAGCCAGAATGAAAGTTTTCTGGTGATAATGGATTGGATTACTAGATACTCATTGAGATCACTTAATTTCTCATTTGTGATTGGTCCAGATATTCCTGGTGCCATCACACACAATAAAACATTCATTTTGTATGAACAATGAATGAGACACCCACGGCAACTTACTACTATTAGAGCACAGCCTCATTAATACAATTCTCAGTAATCTGAATGCTTCACATTCTGACCACTTATGCCTCGAAAAAGAATTCTTCATTTCAAGTAATGATGATTGGGAAATTCAGATGTTTCAATAAGCTGTACTATTCACCAAGGAACAAAAATTCAAGTATTTATTAACAAATAAATGAGGCTCCGCTGTATCAATATACCAGATATCACACACATCCCATAAATGTTTAGTTTGTTATCCATAGTATGTGTCCTCCGCATACTATAACATGCAAGAACTCTACCCTGTTAACTCTAACTGCCCACCATTCTCCTGTTAGTATACAACTATCTGTGCTTCCAACACTACAGTACCTACTGTATATTGCTATCAACTTGGTTGGGGCCAGCAATTTTATAACTGTAGCCAGTTTGGCCAAAGCACTGCCAACACTTAACCTCTTTAGCCACATGCTGATTCTGTTTGCCAGAGCCATTAGCAAAACATTTCAAAAATCATGCTACAATGTCACAGTACCTATTGCAGTAAATACCATGAGTGCGCATATCAATAGTTGAAGTTGGAAAATACACTCTGTCAATTTGGCTTAAGCTTACAAATGTTTCTTGGCCAAATCAGATATTTATAGCTGCTGGTTATCTGGCTTATGGACAGCCCTGGCCTATGTGTATTTGTGCAATGGTTACCTGGCATCATGTGTGGTACTCCTTCCAGTGCTTTGGTGACCACGGCGTAATGTTCACATGAATGAAGTGGCACCTTGACCACTGGGTGACTTTTTTGCCCCAGTTCCCTTGCCCACTGAAACAGTGAAATATTTACAATCAATTCACAATCAACACTGTCAGACTCTGAGAATTTTTAACCTACATTCACGTTAGCCATATTTCCTGTATATTGGTGCTTAAAACGACTCATAATCTATTCTGACAGATCAATTTAGAACTTTTCCTTGAAGTGATCTCTTGAAGTGAGGACAAACGTGTGTTTCACCGGAACCCTGCCAAAACTGCACCAATAGTTCCCTTGAAATACACTTAGTACGAGCGGTTCCTGCTACCTAAAAGTGTAGTGCGACGATTGCAGGAATGAGCACTGATGACCTTTGGTGCAGTTACTGTTGATAAGTGGGACACACTTTACAGCCGTGCTCTCATCACCGCGACCCCTGGGTGGAAAGCTCCAGAAACGTATGCCTTCCGTCCATGAATATTTCTGAAGAATGCACTGCGCCATGTTCAAGATGTTGCTCACCACCATGCATGATTTGCTGGCTCATGGTATTGTGTCACATTTGGAATTGTAACTAACAATGATAACTGTTTTAGACACCACAGAGCAGTCAGACTAAAGTTAAGATAGTAGCAGTCAGATTAAAGTTAAGATAGTAAATAACATTTTAAAAGTACTTTAATGACCGTTTGCCCTGGTAACTTGGAGAATGGACACCTGGAACCTAGCAAAATATTCTGATAATGATCACTGAACAACCAAGGATATGCCGTTTCACTGAACAACCATAGCCATGCAGCTATGCTGTTTCCTCAGCCCAAGTTAACCCTCCAGACAAGTTGAAATAAAATGCTGTGATAGAATTGACTTTGCTGCAAAATAAGGGCACATGATGGTCACTTTCTTGATAATATCTTTCAGCCAGGGTCTATCAATATCTATTAGGGAAGGGCGGCTTGAAACTTTTTTTTAAAATGTTTGATAAAGTTTATTTAGGGTCGGGCCTTTTCAGAAGGGTGCGGTCGTGTTGGTGGAACCACACATACATTTTTGTTAGGACTTGGGTAACTTGGATATTTGTTGAAACACGTTTAAAATGGATTTTCTTTCCTCTTTTACACATTAATCCTTTGATGTCAGTTTAGTCTGTTACCTGGGCAGAGCCATCAGCATTTGTCATTGTCAAAAAGGCCACCAGTCTTCCTGTTACTTCCACATTTGGCCAACATTGTTAACAAGTGAAATGGTCCCTAAAAGGTTAAGATTACTTGCCTGACCAGCACAGTTGACAAAATATTCACATTGTATGTCTCCGAAGTTGGTTTTGACCCCCTCTACGTGTTTATTTTTCACATTAACACTCTGCACTTGACACCCCTCAATGAACTTGACACCTAAAATAGAGAAAACAAGAGGATTATGATGTCCTATGCTCTGCTGACTGTAATCTGTTTCTTCTGCACGTGCAGACTTTCAGGCTCTGTCACAAGTATGTCCATGTACTGTTTTTACACTTACCAATATGTGACCACAAGTTTAATATCACAAAGATATACACCAATATGTTAGTTCGACCTTTCAATGCCATTCAAAGTCAAAATTAACAATGCCAAAAGAAACCCCATGGGCATTTTCCTATTTTTGTTTAATAATAACGAGGTACCAAGGAGCCACCATTGCCAAGATGTAAGCCAGTATGTCACATTTGCTGAGCAAGCAAAAAGCTTGGATTCTACTGTACACTTTTCAGGCATCCCCTGTCTGACAATGTGTATTACTGTATCATTATCTCCTTCACAATTTTGGTGAAGGTCCACCTGGGCAACATCTATGTGTAAAAGTAAAGTACATGTATTCCATAAAACATTAATCTAGCAATACTGCAACACATGCACTGTACTGCTGCTGTTGTGGCATTTGCTGACACACGGTCCCATGGCTTGATATTCCATAATTTTGTCAAAATTTACCACACTCCAATCATTTTCCTAAACTTGCATAATCTTTAGATAAATTATAATATCATAAAATTTGGAGCAATTCTGTTTAACTGAGCTGGATCAAGAAGAAGTCCAAATTAGCCTTAACATAGGAGAATTATTGCATCATTATCTCCTTCACAAAACTGGCAGCTGCCCAACTGGGGAACATCTCTGTGTAAAATCAAAAGATTCCATTTAGCCTGTTTGGCAATTATACATGGGTACCTGCTGTACATGTATGTAGTCACCCCTTGTGCCAAGAAAAAGTGGCCACATACAGCAAGTGACCTGTCACCAGAGGTAAACTTTACAAAGATACTGACTCCTATGTCCGAGCCTAGTGACCACAAAAAGCAATGTGGCTGCTCACAGCAGTGGTTGCAAACAGCAGGTACCACTGTATTGCAATGTATGCACTGTACAGCTATCCACGTGTACAGTAGTGCACTAATTACTGACACATGCTCCCAAAGTTCAATTCCTATAGCTTTGTCAAAGACTTACATATCCTCATCATTTTTGCATACTTTCATCACCTTTGGTCCTATTATATCTGATAAAATTGCATGCAATTCTGTTAAGCTGTTCTGGAGAAAAAGTTACAAACAGGCTCAACATACAAAATTTTGTAAAAAATAGAAAAAAAAAATCGCAGTGCTACCTGGTGCCTAAAATATGAATTTCATGACCCCAGGTGACCTTTTATGCAATATCAAAGCAACTGGTCAAGTAGGTCTTGAACAGAAATTTTCAATTTTTCAAAAAAATAAATTTCAAAATAATTGAAAAATGAGAAAATTAGTACATCATCTCCTTCACAAATTTGGTATAGAACCATCTCGGGAACAGGTGCAAATTAAAAAACACTCCATGTAAGAGTTTTTGAGAAGGAAGTCAAAACTGTGAAATCTTACAAACAGATGTACTACACACACAAATGGATTCATAAGCTCTGCTGACTGACAAATCAGCAGAGCTAAAAATGTGAGCAACAAAGCAAGATGAGTTGATTGAAACATATTTTATTTGGACCATTTAAAGGAGGACAGAGCCCTATATCAATTTTTCTCACAAAAAGACAAGGGACAGCACATACACTACATAACCTCCAGTCAACCTTTTAGTTAAGTTGACTTAGGGACTCCACAAAGCTTCTTTGATATTTGCTATCATTCCGACACATACAGTTGTAAGATATATTCCCTTCTAGTCTTGTAAGGAATAGTGATTTCCATTTCAAGGCTAAATCAGGCATACATGAGACAAAGCAGAATGTCATGGAAATGAGATAACAGCCACAAAAGTGCCTAAAGTGTGTCTGGTATTGGGCTGCCCATGGGCTCTATAAGGGATCACTGACAACATAGTGATCAATGTAAATCCATAATGCCATGGTGTATGGGTAACTCACCGCCCGTGGATTTCGACAGAGGAAGCATCATTGGTGTGTCAGAGGCTGGATGTTCCCACTGTTACTTGTTAGGTTGCCAGAAGAATGGGGTGCTCCAGGCATGCAGTACAGTGCTGGTGGAGCTATTTTCCACAGACCAGAGGCAGCAAGAGGAAAGCTGGATCTAGAAGACGCAAGACTTTCAGATCGGAAGAACAACCATAACCTGGTGCAGTATGTGACAACACACAGGTTCCCTCTCGGTGGAGAGCTTTTTTCAGCAGGGGCTCCGTGCCTGCAAGACTGCAGCATCACAGTGCACAATCAACAGAAAACTGGTGCTGGCCAAACTGAGGCCATACTCCTGCCATCTCCATCCCTCTTGGTCCTACACTCAAGCTACATGTATACAACATGGTGTCAGGAACATGTTGGCTGGACCACAGATGAATGGAGGAGTGTAATGTGGTTGGACAAGTCATGATTTTGCCTCGATTTCCATGATGGGGGAATACAGGTTAGATGTATGCCTTCAGAGACAGACAGATTTGTGGATGGATGCATGGTGGAACATGACCACTATGGAGGAGGCAGTGTCATTATATGGTGGTGGTGGGGGCAATCACAGTGACAGGAAGAGCAGGACTCATCAGGGTAAATGGGGCTCTTACAGACCAGCTCTATGTGGATGAGATCCTGCCAACAGTCACCAAATGGTTCCAGCAACATCCTGAATCACTGTTCCAGCATGACAACATACAGACACATAGTGCATGAGTCTGCATACAGTAACTCCACTGCTCCAGTAGCATAACATCCAAATGTTGCCACTGCCAGCCTGATCTCTCCACCTGTCCGACATTGAACATTTATGGGATGTGCTTGGCTGTTAAGCCAGGGACGAGTACAATGAACTTGTAGCCACCCTGGACCAACTGCCACAGTGGCTCACAGACCAGTGAAATCAGATAGAAGAAATGCATATTCATTTCCCGCCACAACTGCATACCTGATTCCCTAGTCTCCCTTGACAAGATACGGGTTGGTACCTGGATGGACAAGCAAGATATTAATGATATTTTTTAAATAAAGAATACTTATAAAAGGCAGTTGGAAACTGTTTCTTCTAGATGCCTCGGGAAGTACTAGATGAACACCAGTTTGGCATTTGTGAACTTGAATTTCTCCAAAAGTGCTAATAGACTGACACTGAAATATATGTCCGTGCTTTCCGGGAGGAAATTAATATGCATGCAGTGTATTCCCAGGCTTGCCTGCAGAAGCACGGTGCTCAGACCGGCTCCTGTTGTGTGCAGCCTTCAAGCAAAAAGGTCCTTCTCAGGACTATCACATCCTCCTAAAAGAGGTAACAAAAGCATTGCCACAATAGAATAAACAAACTATGCACAAACATCCTTACACACATACCCAAGGGTTGGGAGCGTGTTATGTTTGTTTGGTTTTTTTGTTTGTTTTTTTTTTGTTTGGTGGTGGTGGGGGGGAGCGGCAGGAGGGCAGAAGTGTATAATTACAGCATGATGACATTGTTGCTAACTGGTCTAAGATACTGGTCAAACTGTGATGGGTTCAGGTTTTTCCAAGCATGCTATAAGACCTGTGAACACCTGTTTGACAGCTAGGTGACAATTTTGCTGTTTTGTGCAGTTTTCGGACGTTAAAACCACACAATTTCCGTAGCATTCGTTGACAAAAAGCTGTTTGTGAGTTTTGGGCCATAAACATATTAAGTGTGAGGTAGAAGGTTAAAATGTTGTTCGTCTTATAGAATAGGTAATAAGGAACACAGGCACCTGTGGTTATACCACAGCCATGAGGATATGTTAACTTTATTAAATCAAATGCGATATATAGATAATTGAACAAGTAAATAAGAAAATGAAAAATAAAGCTCACAAATATTTTAATACACACAAATATCAACAAATGTTAGTGTCTCCTGTTGGTACTAGGTCTATCAGCTGAATACAAAAGAGGAAGTAGAGGAACAGCAAGGCAAAGGAAAGAAGGTGACCCTTTCTTGTATATTTGCATAAATGTACAAGATGTGTTGCTGTTTCAATCAGTATATTACAATGGTTACATGGACCTGTCAACATAACTGGTCAAACCCATTTGTGACTCACCTGCTTCTTTTGCCTTTTTTGAAAATGCCATACAAAGATCAGAGGGTGCCACCATACCATCACCGGGCATCCATACACCACCCTGTAAATATACAGTAACAAATCCTACTGGTTTCACAAAATTAAAACATAAAGATTCTGTCACTCCCCTTTTATAATTAGCCAAATTCAAGAAACATTTAGCACTTGGCTAACTGAAAAATGGTCAAAGTGATCCTTGCCGGGGTCAACTTTGATTTTGGTGGCGCCATCTACATGTACAGTATAATGTAATATATGGGACAAAACTTAGCTAGGTTTACAAATGACATCACAGACCTTGAAAATTTATATACCGGGTACATCGATTTAATTGATTATCGTCAGATTTGTCTCCTAAAATGATAAACTTATCATGCTTTCATTATTTATCTTGCATTTTATCAACACTTTTTGTCCATCAGAGTTTTTATAATGCCAGAAAGAAGGGATAAAGGTGAAAAAGCAGAAGAGGTGTCTACTTGACTCTATGAAAACACTGCATCACAAATTTCTCAGTGAAAACCGCAACATTATAAAACCAAAGTATCCTGTAGTGCATTTACAACTCGTCAACACCGTTGGGTTGTGATTAGGAGCGTCACTGACAGAGAGACCTGCATATACATATTCTGCAATAATCTCAAATTCAAAGTAAGGTTTCTGCAATCTAGTGGGATACTGTGTTCCAGCAATTTCTCAATTGTTGCAAAATAACTGTGTGGTAAAGAGAAACAAGACTGCATGTACAGAACATGTAATTCCTGTAAAACCTGAGAGATTTCCCCACTCGTGGGCAACATTGACTTTGGAAAGCAGGTTGCATGGAAGCTAATCAAGGAAGAACGGCATCGTGGAGAAGATTCCTTTGAAGTTTCGATAACCAGAAAGGTTGAAAAAACTGGCAGCTTAGAGGTCCTGAAAGATGAGTTTGTTTCCTTGCTTCGTGAAGAAGGATTCAGACATCCGTACACAATTGGCCACTGACACAGAGCCATACAGACCATGAAAGAAAACTTAAATCTGGTAAGGCAGCCATAGATATCGATTTTCCAGAGCATTGTCTGCAAGCTGCATCATGTGGAGCAAGATTATGCACTTCAGGGCCACCAATGGTCAGGTGACTATCCACAACGGGACCCTTTATACCTTCCACAAGGCAAAATCCTTTGCCATAATATATAGTAGCACAAGACAGGTCCAATCGTCTGTCTGGTCATTTCTTTCACATGGACACATGGACTTGAATAGCTTCAGGAAGTAGTGGCTGGAATCCATTTATTGCATTTCATCAGTGATGGCCCAGCTACCTAATATAACATAAATGCTGCAAAAATTTCCATCTGTTCACCAACAGAGTATTTTGAAATGATTCCAAGTCTGAAAATGTCAACCTGGAACTTCCTCCTTGCAGCATATAGGAAGGGTGCAGCTGAAGGTGTTGGTGAACATCTGAAGACATCACTTGATTTAATTTCTCATGGCAAGTCACTGTAACCATGTGCTATCAAGACCATTCATACATGTATGTTTTAAAAAATAGAGGGAAGGCAGGTTCAAGATTGTACCATGAGCATTCAAATCACAACTAGTTAAAAGTTGAAAGGCTAGTTTTAAAAAAAATTTGTGCTACTTACATTATCAAAAGAATATTAGCAAGAGAGAGTTTACACACTCTTAGGTCTGCATACATTTGGTTAATGCCCAAATTCCCGTGTCATGTACATGACTGCAGTGGATCCGTACAGCCCCCCCTTTTTTTGAGGATGATCAAGGTAAGAGATTGGACATCAAAAATAACTTTGGGAACTTTGACATGAGTAATCTGGATCGTGCTTCAGATATACCTCGATAGATGTCACATTTGGAGATTTCTGTTGACATCTCTGTGTTGTAACAGTTTATATTTGGCATGTGTTCTTTCAAAATGAAGATTCATGTCCACAATTTGTGACTCAGTCTGGAGGTTCCAATTGTTTTTACAATACATTCAGGATTATAGGTATTCCTGTTGAATCCTGTTAAGACTTCCAGTTTACAGTCAGATGAAATCCAAGAAATGTCAATACAAACATAATTATGTACAATACACAAGATTATAAATACATGTACTGTGTTAACTACAGTTATAGACTGAATGATGACAGAGCTATGAACCTGGATATGTGCTTATCAGGATGCCAAGTTTGCCAAGCTCTGCAGTTGTCTGATTTTTGCAATAAATAAACTTTGAAATAAATTGAACATTGTTTTCATGATCATACAACAAAGTTTATGAACTTTTGACATAGACATACTGGCCTGAGTTAGATCCATAGTTTGAAGTCATTTTACTGGACTGGCAAAACTTTGTCTGTACCAAAACATTCTTTGCAATACCACAACATTTTAACAGAAATGCAACTTCACAATCATTTCTTTGCATATTTGTTTCAGATAAAATGCAAATAAACTCAGCGTGACACCTTTTGACAAATGGAAACAGTTCTTAACATATTCTACAAACCTATGTTTTAATGTTATACATTACTCTTAGTTTTTCTTTGCAGAAAAACCACATCCAGTCTGCAACATTCTTGTCCATACTGCAACATAGCATTTTTTTGTTCTTAAATAATTCTGAAAAGAAGGTAAATGCCCTCAATACAACATTTATCTAGAAAACAAAACTAGTTCTCATCATATTTTCCCAAATCTATAAAAAACATAGTGGGGATGCCAGTTTTTGTTTGTTTGTTTTTTTTAATTTTATTTCTAAATCTGACATGAACCAGCAACAAAGATTCAAAACATTGATGAATTAATTCAATGTTGTGAAGGCTCCTATAGAACCCCAGCTTGTTTATAGTTGGATTGTTTTGAAAACTGAGGCCAGATAAATATGAAACCACTTTATAGCAAAGTAAGACAAAAAAGCTGCCTCTGTGGCATAGACACAGAATTTTGACAATATGTTTTATGCACCACTCTGCAAGATACACAGGAGCTCAATGTCCATGGCAAGTGCTTACTTTGTCATCTGTAAGACTTCTTCTTTTATTGACTCAATATTGGTCTATTTTGAAGAAAAAAAATTTGAATATCCAAAATGCAAATTTGCAACCCATCTAAATTTTCATTGATATATAATAGAAGGCAGAATCTGAAATCTTGTGGAAACTCCTGGCCAGTATGTGCAATTTCTTGGGGGGGGGGGGGGGGGGGGCAGTAAAGGAATAAAATCCCTGCAACTTACCTCCAGGTCATCAGTTCTAAGGTAAGGACACATCTCCTTGACTTCCCTTGGTGTCAGGATTTCACCATGAAGCGGCCTATTAAGTAGGTAAACAAACTCATTAGTAAATCAGTCACATAAACAGTGGACCCCCTCTTGCAAGGCACCCCTCAAAACTGGCCATGCCATCTAAACAGGCAACTTCTGCATACAGCAAATATAATACTTTCAGATTATTTTGCCTCTTACAAGAGGCCATCCCTGTGATACTTGTAAGATGTACGAGGCCATAATTTATCATGCATTTGGAATGCCTTACAAGAGAGGAGTTTTTGAGACTCAAGAAAAATTCATACAAAAGCAGGCTACTGTTACAGTGGCAACTGGTGGTTGTCAGCAGTGGTTGGGGGGTGGCAGTTGACAGATTTTTGTGGTGAAATGTAACAGCGCCACTGATCAATGCCAAAATCCAACCTCTGCCACCTAATGCCACCATTCACCACCAAGAGGCCAAAGACTTCATCCTTTCATCCAAGCTTGACACGCACTGCCAATTGTGACCAAAATCCACAGATCGCCACAAAAAGGCAACCAAATTCCACCAATTTTTACCAGTAGTCGGCGAGACCTGATTGAACAACACATGCAGTTTCTGCTGAATCTTTGACAAGAGCAAAATTTCATATAAAGGACCATACACTGTCAGAAACATTTACAGCTGAAACCCCACTTTACCAGTTAAAAAAAGATCATGAATACAAAACACCATGATCTTAAACACTTTTGAACATTTTATTCACACTGAAGTTTCCACTCTTTCAGTTCTATCCCCTCAAATGCCAAAACGTCAGTTCCAGGTTGACCTAGAGCATCTCTACCAGCTGTTTGAAGACCACCTGTAGAATAATCTATAATATTAACTACATACTTTAGGCATCAAGTACCTTGTACTGCACACAGACCGGCCTCAGATGTGACACATTCTTGCCGCTGGCTCTGTTTTGCACAGCAGTGGTTATATATTGTTTTGAAAACTCTTTCCAGAAACTTGGATGGAACTTTGCCTGAATTGCCAAGAGGTCAAAACCCCTTATTTTACGAAGGAGAGTTTCCTTTCCAAGCTCCCATGCTTGTTACAGCTCAATTGAATCTGATGCACTTGTCATACTTAACTTGATGTATCTCTCTTCTCATAATCAACTTCAACATTATCTAAATTTTGTGCATTAGCCTAATTTTTATAAATTAAAATGCTCAGCTTTGGTTCTTGGTTAAAGGGATGTGGCCATGTCCCAAACTTAGAATGTGATGTTTGAATGAAACTACTACCTATAATAGTTTTAAAGTTATTCAACATTTTAATTTTGTACATTTGCCTAATTTGCATGAGTTATAAGCCTAGAAGAACTTTGGTTTATTGTTTATAGGATGGGGCTTTGCCACAAATCCATAAATTGAAGTAGGAATGGCACCTCGATGATAGTTTTGAAGATATTCAAGATTTACATTTTGCATATTCACCTAATTTTGCATAAATAAAAATCCTATAACTTTGGTTCATGGTTCATTGGATGCGGCTTTGCCACAAACCTATAAATTGAAGTTGGAATGGCATCTCTATGTGCAATAGTTTTGGAGATATTCAACTTTAAAATTTTCCAATGCCCCTTATTGTTACAATTTGAAATTCTACAACAGTACTGTCCATTATAGTGGCAAGTGTCACAAAGGTGTATAATGTACATTGAAATTTTGAGTCCATCTGCAACAGTTTGGAAGACATGGTGCTTTTAAATTTTTGTTGCCTCTAAAATTTGCATAATTTCAAACATCATGACTTTTCAAAATGAGATGCACTATGTCACTGGTTATGTCAGTCACAATGGCAAGTTTCATGGTTTTCTGAAAAACAGTGTCTGAAAAACACTCTGGACCAACTTGGTCGTAAAGAAAGAAAGAAAGAAAGAAAGAAAGAAAGAAAGAAAGAAGGAAGGAAGGAAGGAAGGAAGGAAGGAAGGAAGGAAGGAAGGAAGGAAGGAAGGAAGGAAGGAAGGAAAGAAAGAAAGAAAGAAAGGAGAAAGAAAGAAAAAAAAAGAAAGCAAGAAAGAAAGAAAGAAAGAAAGAAAGAAAGAAAGAAAGAAAGAAAGAAAGAAAGAAAGAAAGAAAGAAAGAAAGACCTTTTATTTCTTTGTTAATTTATCTGGCATGAAAGACCACCTGTCGTATGTGACCACATTTGTCTGGCATTAGGGGTGGTCTTAAATTGCAGGTACCACTGTACAGTGGAACCTCTCTACAGGGAGCACCCTCGTGACCAGAGAAAAGTGCCCACTCCTGAGAGGGTCAGCCCTTCTGGAGAGTATTGATGAATAAATGTGCATGTACAGTGTACACAAGTCATATTATAATTCAGAGGGATGTGTATACATGCAATACACAACTGTCCTGGTTCTTTTATTACATAAACAAATTTAAACAGATGCTGTCACAAAACTAAATGTATACAATCATATACGTGTGACCTGAGACATGTATTGGCTATGAAGAACAGACTTCATCTCACTGGTTACAAGAAAGCAAAGACATGAAAGTGTCCAGTGAGATGACACAAATCTGCACACTTTTTCAAAATTCATCAAGTTGTGAAAACAGTCATTGAGGACTGTAAGCTTTGTATGTAGTCTATTTTTAACAGAGGGTACACTCTGCTGGGCTTGTTCTGCCTAGAAGTCCAGTCCCTCTGATCCCTTGGGACTGATAAGCCCAGTAGACTCCTAGCCTGAGGCAAAAACAGACCAGCTACCAGCTAAGACACTGGTCAGTCTCAGTCATGGTGTACTTACAGCTCCGTCCAGCATTAGTGTGAACATGGAGCAGATATGTTTCTTGCATGAACCAAAAGACATTCTCTGTATTTTATTGAGAACCTCATTACACAGTTGTTCCCCCCCCCCCCCCCAACTCCCATTTGCCATATGACCCACACCTTTCAAGCCATACACCTAGCAGGCATGGCAAGACGGCTGCCTTTGAGACAGGTTCATGTATCATGAATGCAAAATGGTTGCCTAGCACCATGGAAGCTTATATAACATGCAGTACAGTAGAAGTCCCAGTCAATATGTGGATTGTTGGGAAATTTACTGAATTTAGCACACATTAAAATTCCCCAGCTTTTGTTTGCATGCTATTGGATTTGCCAGATGTCTCAAACCTATATGTGTAAGTTAGAACTTTGTGTCTGTCTTTAATATTTTTGAAGATATAAAGCTTTTAAAATTTTAATTGCCCATAATTTGCATAATTTTAAACATAGTGACTATTCCAAGTCAGGTGCCTAATTTCACTGGTGGGTCAGTCATAATGGCAAGTTTGGCGGTTTTTGGAATAAATTTGGTTGTAAAGAAGAAAGAAAGAAAGAGAGAGAGAGAGAGAGAGAGAGAGAGAGAGAGAGAGAGAGAGAGAGAGAGAGTGGGAGGGAGGGTAGGAGAATGAGGAAGGAAGAAAGAAAGAAAGAAAGAAAGAAAGAAAGAGAAAGAAAGACTGAAAGAAAGAGAGAAAGAAAGAAAGAAAGAAAGAAAGAAAGAAAGAAAGAAAGAAAGAAAGAAAGAAAGAAAGAAAGAAAGAAAGAAAGAAAGAAAGAAAGAAAGAAAGAAAGAAAGAAAGAAAGAAAGAATTCTTTGAAAAACTGATGTCTGGGTTGGCACCCAGACATAATTACAAGCCCGAATGGACAAGCAACAATTCCGAGTGGACAGTATACCATATTTATATTATGGAAAATGGATGGTGAACTTTAAACAATGGACATATCTTCCAACCTCAAACACACAGGAAATTTCAATATGTAAAATAAACCAAAACTAGGAGAGAAAGCCAAACCGGTTTCGTATCGAGTGATACTCATCAGTCGCAGTTAGGATTACCATGTCCCACTGCTTTATAGGCAAGGGTAACTTTGCTAGTTGACGTTAGGTCAACGTCATGGTGGTCATATGTCACGACGCAGACTGAGACTACCAGTCAACTGTTGGATTTAACGAGTTGGGGTGACATCTCAGAAAACGAGGACATCATGAGAGTAAGAACTGAATGATGATTGCTATGCACAGAATAAGCTCTGGGTACAAGGTCTGTTTTTCAGCCTTAAAAGGAAATGGCTTTCCATATTTAGTTGGAATAAAGGACATATCAGATTAATATTGCTTAGAGCTTTACGATGTTCCTAAGGTCAACTTTGAGGAAAGGTTGACAAGGAAGTTATGTGGTGGTAGATAGATTCAGAACTAAAAATTGAGCATGATACTTGGCAAGTAAGTCTGTCTACCCGTAACATTGAGGCCTAATGGTTCTCTAGTGTTAAACTGGTGTATCCAATGTTGTTCTCTTTCGAGTCTGAGAAACAGTGTACGTGGCAGCTCAGGGCCGGGGGATACGGATATGTTTCAGAATCTGGATAACTTGCGGGGGATCTGTTGCTGAGTGGTTTGGGAGGCAAAAGTGTCTGCCCAGTGGTTGGTTTACATCTTTATGCATGATGTAAAGGAAATGTTCGCTCTTTCTCCTCATCAATGTGCGTTTGGTTTGACCCACATATTAATATTGTGTATTAAAATTTCCCCTTCCCCCTTACGTGGTGTCAAAAGTGAGATACATGTAGTGTGTGTACTAGCCTGGAGTTGGTGAGTGCCCTGGTATAAGCAATAAGTCTGTCCTTGGTCCTGGCTAAGTTGAGGGATCCACATGGCTTCCAACCTACAACATTGAAAAATCACCCATAAACTCACACCACATAAGTATACAACTTTTCAATGTATTCATGATGTAGCTGGATTGAAGACAATGATATTATACTCAAACTATTCAAAGAAGGATCATTCAAAATATCAACACACCAAGTACAATGACAACATTTTAATACTGCCCAGCAAATCATGCCGCAGCCACTGCACACATAACAGATAGCAAGCGACATCTGTGAGGCAATGCAAAAACCACACTGACTGCAGATCAACACATTCCTAACACAAACATGATGAGACAAGATCAGTTAACAATCATTTGTGTGACATTTTAATAATATATATGTAACAACCAAACATTATCTGCAGTAAACCATTTTCACATTGGAATGTACAGGTCTTTAATTTATCATGTGAGTTGTCTTGGTTTTTCAACATAAAGCTGAGTCACAGACCTGCCATCAGTGATACATCTTGATATTTCAGGCTCTGAAATGCTTTCTGACAGTTACCCACTGATGACACATGGTTATGTTTTGATTGACATAGCCTAAAAATACCTGATCATACTATGGTAACAAGAGGACTGTTAGTCCTGTGCTCAGCTGACCTTGCATGCACAGACTGAAGTGATCCCATGAACTTCAGAACCTCAAGTTTGTATTTATTAAACACCATCATCACTGTTAGTGAGATCAGTATTCACTTAAATACATTTCATTTCAAGTCATTTTCAAATGAAAGGTTGCAGGTCCACAATTACCAAGATATGTGCTAATATGTCAGTTTGACCTGTCAAGGCCACCCGTGGTCAAAATTAACACCATCAAAAGAAACCCCATATGCACTTTCCTTTTGGTGTTTAATTGTAACCATGACCTGATGATCCACCATTACTGAAATATCAGCCACTGTGTCAGTTGACCTTTCAAGGTCACTCAAGGTCAAAATAAACAACACAAAAGAAATGCTACAGGCACCTTTCTATAAGTCTTTAAAAGAAACTATAGGCGTAACCATTTGAAGAAACATGGAAGACAATCTCCCAAGGTATGTCTCCACCTAGTTTGGAATTAATGAATCTGGGCTGTAGTTTTGGAGTTGAAAATGTGAATTGTGGGCAACAGACCATGGACAGATGATGGATCCCCATGCCTAGGCATCACATAATCTCAGCTAATTGGCAAGCCAGCTCAGCTCAAAACTGTTACTGCTCAAAGGTACCCCATGACCCACCAACTATGAAGTGAATCTTTTGACGGTTTTGGAGAAGTCTAAAGTGCAAATTATAATTGCAATCACCACAGACTTACATAGTAATTATTAATAGGAATGTATGCATCAACTGACAGGTACAAAAATTGAAAAAATTGTTAAAAATCAGGAACCTTTCGTAAGACATTGTTCAACTCTTCCACAAGCTACATTTGCACCAAGTTTGAGAAAAATCGGAGTGACAATTATGGAGAAGTCAAAAATCAAAACAAGAAAGACGTGTGAACAGCCCATCCTCTGCTGACCTTGACATTCAACCCATAAAAAGTCCAACTTTAGTCTAGGGGATGTGGATTTTGGAGTAGGAGTAAAACTAAAGCGTTCTTATTGTGATCCCCATTGACTTCCATAGTGAACAATACATGTAGGAATGCACGCAAAAACTAACAAGTACCGAAATTTTTAAAAATTTGTTAAAAATCATGGATCCATAGTGTCACCACCGAGAGAATAAACATGATTAACCCTCCTCAAGCTACATTTCCACCAAGTTTCAGAACAATCTGAATCATGGTTTTGGAGAAGTATGAAATGGGAAAAATACACAACAATTCTGAAAAAAAATAGAAAAAAAAAATCGCAGTGCCACCGCTTGAAAAGATTAAGGTCTATTTGTCCCCGGAAGTGTCCCTATGCAATTTCACAGCAATTGGCTAAGCAGTTTTGGAAAATATTTTGCCAAAAAAGGAACAAAAATCTGATTAAAAATATAAATAAAAAAAAAATCGCTGGCACAGGACCATTTGAACCAACTTGGTAGAGACCAACCCAAGGTACATTCCCACCAAGTCTGAAGTGAATCTCGTTGACGGCTATGGACAAGAAGTTGAAAATGTGAATTTCCATTGCAATCAACATTGACTTACATTATCAGGAATGCATGCACAAACCAACCAGTGCCTGAATTCAAAATTTCATTTAAAATTAGGCCTCCACAGGATCATTACTTAGTAGACATATTTGTTTACCCCTTCTTCAAGCTACATATCCATGATGTTTCAGTACTCAGTGATGGTTCTGGAAAAAAAGTAAAATAGCCTTAACATACAAAATTTGTTAAAATAAAAAGTTATAGACGAAATTCTGGTGCCACCTGTTGAATAAATCAAGGCCTAGGGGTTCCCAAAAGTGCTTCTATGCAATTTCAAAGCAATTGGCTGAGACATTTCAGATAACAGTATTTTTGAAGATTTGACCAAAAATTGGACAAAAAAATCATATAAAATCCCAATACTATTGGACCATGGCCATTTGATCAAACGTGATACACCTGCCCAAGGTACATTCCCACCAAGTTTTGAGTGAATATGGGTGATGGTTTTGGAAAAAATTGAAAACATGAATTGTGGACAAATGGATGGATGAAAGGATGGCAGACGATGGACCATACTATAACCTCAGCTGACTTATCAGCTGAGGGACACACACACAAAAAAAAATCTTTAAAAACGTAGAAGAAAAATCTTTAAAAACATAGAAGAAAAACCGACAGCACTGCCTGTTGAACAAATCAATGTCTAGAGGTCCCCAGAATTGTTTCTATGTAATTTTGAAGCAATTGGATCAGGGGTATGGCAGAAGATTTTTTTTTTTTAATTTTGAAAAAAAAATAAAATCATTAAAAAATCATAGAAGCCCTGCAGCATGACCAAAATTTTTCTACAAAATGGCACAGACTCACTCAAGATAGACCTAACCAAGTCTGAAGAGGATATGGCCAAAATGTTTTGCAGAATTAAAAAATTGTGAATTGTGAAAAGATACTGACAATGTCCAACACCAGACACCTGACCAGCCTATATAGGCTCAGCTGACTGACAAGTCAGCTGAGCTAAAGAAAAAAATCACGGAAAGAGCAGCAGATTGAAAAAGCAGTACTGTGAACCACCTCTGGTGACCGACAAGGGGAATATTTACAAATAAAGACATTTGTGGGAATATTAAATAAACAGAACCAAACATGTACCATGGGAAAAGATAATACCCGGAGTAGAACACATAACTGAATAATACTAATTACCATCCATCTGCTTTTATAGCTCACAGACAATATATATTTTGTGGGCGAGTCTACAAAATGTCTTTATGCACTTTAATTTTGGCTAAGTTTATACATTACCTGTGCCATAACCCTCCTCATCCAACTGCTTGTAAAGTTTGGCTCCATAGCTACAGATATCTCCCTCTGCCTTGGTGTTGCGTAACTGGCCAACAAGCCCCACAGAATGCCAGGTGGTACCACATGATAAGCTGAAATGTACAAAAAGACACTCACAATATATCTACAGTGGGGGCAGTTTGTCAAAAGAACTACAAAATATGCTGATTCATGGTGGAGGAGAGGGTAAAGAGTATTTCCATACTTGCATACTGGAGCTTTTTATTCTTAGTAACCATGTACATGTACTAGAAGCCTTCTTATTTTTTTGTACTTTGTACCAGACATTATCATCAAACAGTTTTATTTTCAGTACACTCTGCTGGGACAAACTTATTTCCTGTACCAGTCTACTGCCCGGGAACCCCCCCCCCCCCCCCTTTTAAAGAGCACCCCTTCTGGTTGACAAGTATGGCAGGGGAACATGCAATTATGAAAGTATTAATATACAAACATCTACCAAGTCTGTCACAAATGGTGGTCTTCCAGGTAGGTATCACTGCAGTAAAAACTTTTTGACGAAAAATGTTTAGCTGCCCAACACTTTAACCTCAATACATGCCCAGACTGAAGTGGTCCTGTGAACTATGATATCAAGGTCACCACTGTTTCAGACAATCATCACTCTTGCTAACATGTACATATCCCCTTGCTGATCATAAAAAAGGCAGTACAATTATTGCAGCACCTGCTGTTGAATAGCCTAGGGGGTCCCCAGAAGTGTTCTTATGCAATTTGAAGCAATTGTCTGAGCAGTTCCTGAGAAGAATTTTTTTTTAACATTTTGTCAAAAAATCAACAAACAAAATTAATCAAAAATAAAAAATTCACTGGACCGTCACCATTTGAAAAACCTGGTAGAGGCTCACCCAAGGTACATCCCAACCAAATTTAAAGTGAATCTGCTTGATGGTTTTAAAGAAGAAAAAAAATTGTGAATTTCTATTGCAATCCCTATTCAATTGTAAACATAGAATGCAGGCACCTGAATAATAAAAAATCCATTAAAAATCAGGCATCAGGAACAAATTGAGAATCAGGGGTCCCTGTGAGTTTTCCTGTGTGTGATATCAAATCAAGTGGGTGAGTGGTTTCGGAGAAGATTTTTTAAGATTTGCCCCCCAAAAATAATAAAAAAATCCAAAAATCAATGTGGCATAACCATTTGAACAAACTTGGCAGAGACCCACCCAAGCTACATTGCCATCAAGTTTTAAGTTAACCTGGCTGATAGTTTCACAGAAGAAGTTGAAAATGTGAATCGGCATCAGAATGCCCATTGATGGACTTACATGGTGATCGACAGGAAATGTACATTTAGCGATAAGTACCTGAATTGAAAAAAATCGTTAAAAGTCAAAAATCCACAGCAGCGCCAACTAATGAACAGCCTGTCATGAGTTTTGTCATTTTCCCATAGCCCCTTTCACGGATAGCCTTGCACACGTGTATTTCAGGTGTGAAAGTGACTTCCATCGCACAGGATGCTGGGATGTGAAGAGGCACAAGCTGCAGAGTTGCCTATCTAAAACGCTCTGTTGCTAGCATTTGGAAATGGACTCTTGCTCAACAGAGAGCATACAAACATCATAGAAATATATTATTAAATGACTTTAATATATATGCTCTCTAAGAGTTAGCTTTCCTGACCGATTGTTTAGCTTTGAAGTGGAAAAAAAAGCGATACAACTTTCCCAAATTTCACTCATCTAGCATGGAATAGATAGGGAATGCGGTCCTCAACCGCATGGTGTCTCCAACAGTGCCCCCTTCCTCTCTGGGAGAAGATATGGGCAAACTCGTCAATTTTGGCATCCGCATAATGGGTTATTATGCTCAATGGGCCTGGCGCATCACCGGCTAGGGCGCCTTCGCTTGTGCATTAATCAGCTTAAACTGTCATAAATTTGTTTGGATGGCATAACTCACTGTCTTAACTTTATTATACACATTTGGTGGAACCTAACTCACCGTGTTATTCATGAGTTTTGGATCAAAATAAGACTTGGCATTTTCCCGCTGCCACCAACTGTGTTTTGAATGCCATGTTCACCTCGCTATGAACCGTGGGAAAAAGTGGATCGAGTGAATTTGTCAGTGTCGGTCGCACACTCAAGCAGGCAAGCACGTGTTTGATCAGGGTTTCATGTTATTTAGCAAAAGATCATCGTTCATTTTATAGAATATACATGTAATGTGATAAAACATCGTTCCATTAGAAATACAAAAAGTAACATAGCATACTAAAAAAATATTTCTGTGGCTTTCTGCTTATCTGCCACAGTTAGGTTAGGTTTTGCATGCAAAAAAGTAATGACCAAGTGGGTTGACAATCCCCAGGAAAAGATGAAGATTGTTCTGGATGTTTCCGGAGAGCTTCAGTAACATTCGCGTGCATTTGGATTTGAAGCATTTTCAGATGGATGATGCCAACGATCATGAGTGGGAGCGATAAATTTCCCATCACACGTAAATTTCTGCAGATCATTATGAAGTCTACTTCAGAAAACAATCCATATATAATATCCAACCATACAGAGAAAGAAATACGGTGGTTTAAAATCCTCTGAGATCTGCTATGGGAGGCCCAGTACATATGGAGCATGCCACATTCACTGCCATTGTAAAAATGAAAATAAATGGAAAGATCCTATGCTTGTGAGAATTTGAAATAAGGAAGAATAGATATACACTGATCAAATCAAATACTTAAGTAAACTTACTTTAGAAAGAAATCCTTTATTGTTTACACTCAATAAATTCGACAAGAATCATGTCAATTTGATAACAATGGGTGAGTTGCGTGCATGTATTTTGTCGGCCAACTTCAGGTGTAGTGGACGGATATGGCTTAAATTCGTTTTGTGCAGTTGCAAAATGTGTTCATTTTGTCTGGTCACATTAAAAGAGGTGTGTACTCACAAAAGGTAAATTATCAAAGAAAAACAACTTTAGCTACCAAATGTGGTCATTTAAACCAGGTGGTTGTTCACAGCAGGGGTTGTTCAAGACAGGGACTCCCATATCACAAAAATTTGTGAAAAACCATGTCTGCTCCATGAAATCTTTGCATTCGCACAGCATGCTACTATTGGAATGAATATGGTATGTCTAAATCTTTTTAAGTTATCAAGTGAAAACCAAATTCACTAAAATGGCTCTGTGACCTTGAGATTTGGGTCAAGGTAACCCATCTTCACACTCCTCTGAGACCTCATGCAGGACTACAATCAGGTGTAATATAAAGGGCCTAGGTAAAATATTTTCAACTTATCACATGAAAACCAACTTTATTAACATAACAGATAATGACTAAAAACCCCTTGGCTGGCCACAAAAGGGATCTGGTTCTCCTGATATCATGTGCAAGAATTTCAAAGTAAACTGATCCAGGTGACCTTAAAATTTAGTCATGGTCACTCTCCCTCAAACTTGAATTCACCTTTCGAAAGGGAGACCAACTGTAAAAGTTTTGTTATTTTTGGTTATCTGGTTCTTCTAAAATTCCTTGCAATTTTTTTTTTCAATCGATTGACCCTTGTGACCATGAAATCAGGTCAAGGTCACTGTCCTTTAACCTGAGCTAGACTCTTACAAGGGTGATTAACTGTAAAAGTCTTATGATCCTACCTTATCCAGCTATTAAGATCTCATGTACAAGACATTTATTAAAGAGAAAAATTGCCTCTGGTGACCTTTAAATTAGGTCAAGGTCATTGCCCTTTAAACTTGACAAAGACCCTTAGAACGGTGATTATCTGTTAATGTTTATGATCCTAACTATTCTCTTTCTCCTGATTTTGTGTGCAAGAAATTCATAGGGAATTGACTTTTGTGAGCTTAAAATTGGGTCAAGATCATTGCCCTTCGAATTTGACATGCAAGTTCTTCAAAAAGGGTGATCAACAACAAAAGTTAATAATCCCAGCTTATCTGGTTTTCTGAAATCGTGCGCAAGAGAAATGGACACATAGACTGATGGATGCACAGATTCACACACAGAGGCAGAGGATAGAAATACTCCCGGGCTTATGTGGACCAAGGGGTAAAAATGGCTCTGTGACATTGGGAATTGGGTCAAGGTCACCCATCTTCACACTCGTCTGAGACCTTACTTTGTACTATAATCACTTGCAACATAAAAGACCTATGTCACAACTTATCACTTGAAAACCAAATTCACTAAAATGGTTCTGTGACCTTGGGATTTGAGTGAAGGTCATCCATCTACAAACTCATCTGAGACATTATGCAGGACTATAAGTATGTGCAAAATGAAAGCCCTATGCCCAAAACTTTTTAAGTAATCATGTGAAAACTGTCAGGACTGACATACATGCATGCAAGCACACAAGGACAAAACAATTGCTTTTGCTCCCTGCCCCTTCGGAAAGAGGCGGGGGGCATAATAATGAGATGTACAGAGGGAAATTTACTGTACATTTGGTACAGATGAAGGTAAAATCTTAGGTCCAGACTCTATTTGCACATTGGAAGAATGGTTTCTGCCAAACATGAATTTCATCTGTAGTAAATCTAATCACATGTACATTTGTTAGGGGTGAAACATGTACATGTATGCACTATGACTGTGACTGACTACCTGTCATGATGTAAACCTTGCCACATGCTATCAATATCATACACTTCAACTATTGCATATTTTCCAGAGATGACTCACTCTGTAGACCTACCTATTCATGTATAAATATACATATATGTACACTCATGTCAGGTTCATGCATCTGTTCTTGCTCAGCAACAAGCGAGACATTTTGTAGTAGGCTTTAAGAGCCTATCGCACTGCTTCTTGAACATCAGAATTCCTTGGCATTAAAAATGTTTACTTTCCTGTTAGTGACTTGAATGTTTACACCCTGGTATGTATATATATATATATATATATATATATATATATATATATATATATACATACATACCAGGGTGTAAACATTCAAGTATATAATTACTGCTGAAGCCAGTTTCCATGGCACATCAGTTCTCATGGTACTCAGAGTGATTTTAGTCAATGCCTGACTGCTCGGTGTGTTCACATTTTAATCTATTCAATACTGGGCAGTTTGTAAGCATAATTTATATTTTTCAATGCTGTTTTGATAAGAAATCATTTCTGACATCATGAAAATCGGATACAAAGTCAGTACCACAAAGACTGTGATGCCCTGAAAACTGGCGGAGCTATTATGCACATACCAGGGGCCATTGACCCCAGTCTCTGATGAGATTAGTTGGCACCAAAACCCATCCGACTTTTGAACCGCTGTACAAATTGAATTCCCTTGCAATTTGGTCTTGTGCAGTCACATTTACATCTCAATATGCACTTCAGTATTGATTCAATAGATCATTAAGTTCCACAATACACAGATGCAACTCTGAATTGTCCCATCCCTAAGTACTAATCAATGTTTTATCATCTGCCTTGATGATTTTTATAAATATTTTTCACTTACTCTGAAATATTTATGTTAGAGCATTTTAATATTTCAAAACACGTGTCATCAAACTATACAATGTTAGATAGAAATAGGTAGCTCATATGATAGTGATTTTTAAAAAAATCTTAATATGAGTCTCCTAGGCCAAATTAGTGTACATGTATTTCAGAAATTAACAGAAAGACATTGTACTGTCTAATGCATGATATTACCTTGTACATAAACATGTACTACACTACTCTGGTCAAATGAATGAAATGAATCTTGAATCGTTTTTCCTTGAATTATTGGAAAACTGTCACAAGCAGTCATCATCGAAGTTCTGTGTATGCCCTATTGAAATGTGCCACCATATGAATGTTGAAGAATCAAAGAAAATTTTCACAATGACAACAAAGGAACCAAATAAATCAAGCAACATCTGCTCTGTAATTTAAGTCACACTCAATATCAATAATGTTAATCCTAAGTTTCCATTAAGTTTAATGGTCCTAAAAACTAGCATGATGCTGTACAAATAGGGACACAATGCAGAAACAGATCTAGACTTTAACCAGACATACATTCATCACAAGCATTGACTGAAGGGTCCACCATTTGCTCAGAGTAGGTCATGGTGACACCAAAATCTAATCAGTTCATCTTGTCGGGTAAGGTTAGCACGTTGCCAAATTTGAGCAACATACAGGGAGGCATTCTGTAGATATCGCGGTAACAAGAACGTGCACATTCAGTCCGACATCCATACGGATGGATGAAGGGACAATCTCAAAACAGAAAGGGTCCTCCCAAGGGGCAGGCCCTTAAAAATCTGTAGCCAAAAATTGACAATACAGACATAATTTACAAAATTTGGTCTTGGCCCTTTAATAAATCATTTAAAAATATTTGAGCCACTTTTATATACCAAATACCAGAACAAGAGGACTGTGTGAACAGCCAATGTTCAGCTGACCCAGAGATTCATCACACATGTCAAACTACTGGGAGAAGATAAGCATCAGGAACATATCCACCAAGTTTCAGCTAAATCTGAGTGAGGGTTCTGCAGAAAAAGTTGAAAATATTGAAAACACACCCAAAAATATTTTTTATTTTTTTAAATTGTAGGGCAACCTAGTGAACAAATTAAATACTAAGATTCCCTAGGAGTTTTCCTGTGTGATATCAATACAATTGGATGAGTGGTTTCGGAGATTTTTTTTTTTAATTTGCCCCAAAAGACCAACAAAAAATTTCATACAAAAAGCAAAAATCACTGGACCATGACCACTTGAACAAACATGGTAGAGACCCACCCAAGGTACATTGCCACGAAGTTTTAAGTGAATCTGGTGGATGGTTTTGGAGAAGTTGAAAATGTGAATTGTGAATGGAAGGACGACAGTCAACTCATCCTCCTAAAAGCTCAGCCTGACTATACAAGTCAGACAACCATAAAAATTTGCAGCACCACCTGGTGAAAAAATTAAGAGCTAGGAGTCCCTAGGAGTGTCCCTGTGTGATATCAAAGCATTTGGGTGAACGGTTTCAGAAGAGAAAGTTTGTAGATTTGCCAAAAAAAAAGAACAAAAGAAAAAAAATTCACCGTAAAAACCTCTAAATCACTGGAGCATGACAATTAGAACAAACCTGGTATAGTAAAACTTTTAACACAGCGGCATTGGAGCATTGTGCTGTGCAGCATAATATACATGTACAAGCAGTGTGTTGTAGAAACAGTGGTTGTTGACACCTTCCCCTGAACAGTGTAAAATAAAGTATTATTCTGGCAAGATCTGTGCATGTGTATTCCTAGAACTTTCCAAGTCATCTGTCATATTTAGCATCATATCACTGTCAGCATAATGTAAGTTGATATACATGACTTAATTTACAACACTTCATCAGTGTCCCTGCCAAGCACGAACCCTGAAAAAAATTAGCGAATTAAATTCCAAAAATGTATTGCTTTTTTACCTGCTATACATGTAGGTTTCCTGTAGCGTGCACTCTTGTCATCATGACAAGTACTCCTCTGAAATAATACCTGTTGAGTAAGAATACTTCCCAATTCACTTAAATCTGTCTTTTTGGCTTCCACCACCTGGTCTTCCTACCGCCATATCAACATATGGAAAATACATGAGCAAGCTGTCAAACTTGACTGTGCATGTGATAAGTTGTAAATAAGCTGCAAACTACACCATGCACAAAAGGTAGGGGGAAAATGTGAATGCAGCAAGGAATGTCTTTGCCAGTTCCTACCACCCTTGTTACAAGTTATTTATGACATGTCACAATGACCATTATGCCATCATCATCAACTCAGTCTTTGACCTTGTTGATTATGTGGTATAATGGTCATGTGACATGTTATAACTATCACTTATACACTGCTGAGGGAAAAAAGATGCCACCCACATTGGTTTCACATGAGCCACTCCCATTGTTCACATGGTCAGCCCATTCTCCTGACCTGTCCCCCATTAATCATTTGTGGGATGTGCTTGGCCATCGAATCAGGAATGAGTATGCAGAACTCGCAGCCACCCATGACCAACTGGCTCAGAGGCTCACAGACCAGTACTAGTGGAATCAAAATTCTGCAGGCTGAGATCACCAAGCGGACAAGCAGCATGCCTAGGCAGATCCAAGCTTGCTTATACAGAAGTGTGGAAGCCACACCTGCTATTGATGCATGCAGCCTCCCAACAACATAGAAGGTCCTTTTGAGGGCCACTATTTCCTCCCAGAAGAGATGTGAAATGCAATAGTATAATAAAGTAAACAAACACCCCACACACATCCTCATAATACATGCATAAAGTTGACCGAGCGGGGACAACTTTTTTTTCCCAGCAGTAAATGTGTACATGTACATGTTTTGAATAATGACACTCTGCTTACTGGGATAGCACTAAGCATTAGCCACGCTAAAAGGTGTGAACTGGCTAATTATTTTTGTCTTCAGTTAGCTAGACTGGATAAAGGATGTTGCACATATATACCAAGATTGTACACATGTAAAATGTGGCTACAAGTTCACAATTCATTACAAGATGATCATAACACATGTACCTAAATCTAGTTCTTTTTGGCAAATAAAATATTCTTCAATTTTAAGCAAAAAATGGCTCATGCAATAAAATTCTTAGAGGTAGCCCCAAGTAGTGCCTCCAAAATTTAATTTGGCTTAGTCTGGCTAATAAGTTTTTTCAGCTAAGTTAGCCAGACTGGCTAAAACAATAAATTTTCTAGTGCCGCTGCCCAGTGCTCGCACATCCTGCAATGCTGTGTAAATATTATAGCTAGCTTCACATTGATATGATTGATCACCCACACTTTATGCCACAGGGATGCTCTAACATGATGTGAAAACTACAGTGAGTTTTTCGTGCAAAAAACATTATGCATCCACCCAGCAGGTGCCTCTCACCAGAGGACACCCCTCTAAGGGGCCACCATTCTTCTGCAAGTAGTTTGACCTTGACTCTCAAAAAACATACTAACTTGCCGGCAAACTTAACACCGACACCAGTAAACGTAACAGTTAGGCCTATACTTTATTGATTGTTTTGCAGTTAACCCTTTCCCCCTCAATCCGGCCAAAACCGGCTGGTGGTCAAATGTCATCTGCTTCAGTGTTTTAAACTAATTTCAACAGTTATGAAAAACAATTTGACTGAGAAATGTACATGAGACTTATCAAGATCACATGCCCCAGGTCAACAGCTTTCCTTGGCATGGGTTGGGCACTTAGTGCCCAACCCATGCCAAGGAAAGCTGTTGACTCAGTCTGAATTCAAGGGGGAAAGGGTTAAGTCTACATACAAACAATATACTTGAAGACAACCGTTTGTTTCTTTTATCTTGATTTTACAACAAAACCAAGGTACTGTTTTCCAGACATAAACTGAAGTAATGATTTACATATATATATATATATATATATATATATATATATATATATATATATATATATATATATATATATATATATATTCTCAACTGGGTGCAACATGCTCAAAAATCTTACCGTCTGTGAGTTTTATACGAATCTCCAAGGAGTCAGATTTGTACAAAACTCACAAAATCTAAAGTGGCTTCCAGTTGTCTGCTTATATATTTACACACACACATATACCATCCGGTGTAAATACAGCCCTGGTTATCATTATTGTTTATTGGGTTGGTATGGAAGCATGAGCTTTGGTAATTCAGAACTAAGTGGCTCAATATGAGGCTAAAATCAGCACATGGGGGCTTTTTCCTTGTATAACCAATTAGATGTGAGCAGCCACAAGTTCCTAATTATATATTTGTAAATATCACCCTCAAAATGGTTACTAGGGATTCAGTTCCTGTAAAGCCAATCAGAGAACAGAATTCTCACACACACCCTAATTATAAATTCAGAAATATTAACCTGAAGATTGCAACAAGGTTGATATTTATGAATTTATAATTAGGGTGTGTGAGAATACTGTTCTCTGATTGGCCGTACAGGAACTCAATGCGTACCAACCAGCAGTGATAGAATTATAATGAGCCTGGCTCTCTTTTGTCCAAATTTAAAAGTATATTTAAATTATTGGATATCTGAGTGAGGCTGGCTACCCTGGGACTGAGGATCTGCATTCCATAGTCTAGGCCTATTTACACTGAATGGAAATATAAAGGTTATCACATGGTTGTAGCTGTTTCACCCCTGTATCAACTCCTCGCATCCGTATCGTACGGTACTCGAGGGCTGATACAGGGGGTGATACAGCTACAACCATGTGCTGGCCTAAAAATATACATATACATATATCCTGGCACAACTTAAAATCTGGTATAATTTCAAATTGTACCGCGACAAATTACAATTGCAATTTGTACCGGGACAAATTACAATTGCAATTTGTTACAATCGTAAATTGTCCCGGGACAACATAAAATGATTTTCCTTTAGATTTCAAAATCAGGATTGGAAGTTATACTGGTAAGGTAAAGGTCATCTCAAATGTAAAGGTCGTGCCAAGGGCAAAGGTCATGTCAAGGTCAAAGGTAAACTTTAAGCCAAAAATGTCATTTTAGAGGTCAAGGTTCACTTCAGGCAGAGGTCATCTCAAGGTCAAAGGTCATTTCAAGGTCAAAGGCCAATTTCCATGGTGGCTGTCTTCTAGCAATAACTTGATCAATTTTTATCCAACTCTGATCATATTGGGCTCAAACTGTAGCTATTGTTACACTGCACATTTTTAAAATTTACATGTGACCTCTAAAAGTCAAAGGTCAAGGTCGTTTGGGCCTTTGAAAGTTTCATCCAGTCACAACTTGGCCAATTTCCATCCAATTCTAATCATGTTGGACTCAAATTGTAGGTATTGCAACACTGCACATTTTTATAAGAACATGTAACCTCAAAAAGTCAAAGGTCAAGGTCATTTGGACCTTTGAAAATTTCATCTTCCCATAACTTTGGTCAATTTTCATCCAATTTGGTTCATGTTGGGCTTAAATTGTTGGTATTGTAACAATGCACAACTTACATGTGACCTGTAAAGGTCAAAGGTCAAGGTCATTTGGACTTTGAAATTCGCATGCAGCCATAAGCTTAATGTAATGTGAAGTACCAAAGGATAAAAGTTGTAGCATTTAATATTACAACTTTTGAAGGCACACAGACAGATTTGCTTTGAAGCAAATATTCTTTTCTAGTTTCATCTGTTTTAATTGGCCTTAGATGTAGAGTACTCAAATAGGGATGGGTAACTGGGCCCTTGGGTGGGTGGGGGTGTGTGAGAAAATGTGGAAAATTTTCAAGGAATCATTTGGTGGAAGATATGAAATTCAGAACTTGAAACACTAATTTGAAAATATTGGAAAATCACAAAGTAATAAATATTATGGAAATTGTTTCCAAATAGCTGAAACTTCAAATACATGTCAATTTCTTAAATTTTTGGTTACTGTTTGTAATTTACTAGTCATATTGAACATTGTTACCATACAAACATATATGTATTAATATTTGGTTGCTGCTATTATAAGCAAGTGACTTGAAAATTAACTGGGCAAGCACCACTCATTATAAAGGTTTAGCCAACTGGCCTAAAATTGCAGAAATATTTAAGCCAAAGTTGGTTTCCATTAGTTAAAAGCAAAACTGTTTCCTGCACAATTGTAATCAAAATGGAGCAGAGTTTAAAGTTTTTCCAAAGAAAAAAACTAAAAATTTCTTTAGCCAAGTTGGCTAAAAGAGAAAAATTTCTTTTAGTGAAATCCTGATTCCTCTCGCCTATCGCTAACTGTAATGGCTAGTGCAGGCCCAGATTAATAACATTTCCCAATATATTTATATGTTAAATGTCTGGTATCATAATATTTCTTGTAAAACATTTGTACATTAAACAAAATATATCCTTTTTCAGGTGCATAACTTCATTTTGTCCTATTACAACTCCTAATACTGCTTGGATGATTTCAAATTATACCAAGACAAATTAAAATCTCTCTGTGATACAATTTCATTTTGTCGCGGTACAATTTTCTGGGATGATTTCATATTATACCGGGACAAATTACAATTGTAACTTGTCCTTGTATGATTTAAAATTATCCCGGGACAAATTACGATCGTAACTCCGGTACAATATAAAAATCATCCCGGTACAAGTTACGATCGTAACTTGTTCCGGTACAAATTGCGATTGTAATTTGTCCTGGTACAATTTCAAATTATACCAGATTTTAAGTTGTGCCAGAACATAGCCTATATATATCCTCCACCCGCGAAGAATAGGCAAACATTTACGATGTCTTCAATGAACTCATGATCATTAATTTGGTCTGATATTTTACAACCAAATGCGTCAGAACGCAGTATCTGACACATTTATTTTCAAAATCTTCCCGGGAGAGGAATGACCCTGGACCCTCCTATGTTGGCGCCTCCCTACCTCCCACCCCCACCTTCACAAATCCTGGACACGCCACTGTACGGTATGTCCATATCTAGACCTGTGGTTAGTATACTATCACGAGATTGAGAGTGAGCGACATCAAACTACATTCTTCTTCTTTGACCTAAATTAGCCCCCACAATTTAAACTCCTTAAGTTACGGTACTTTCAATAATTACTAACCTTCCCTGTTCTAGCACGATGACGTCTGTCCAGCCAAATCGCGCCAGATGGTACGCCACGGAGCATCCAATAACTCCCCCTCCACATATCACAACTCTTGCTTGGGCGGGCAGATGCGATGCCTCTTGGCTGTACCCGCGACCACATGTGTCAAAGTTAGTTAGGCTTGCGACACATGTAGGCCTGTCCTTGAAAAGCGCGCGCCTGCTTGTCCTTGACACAGCAAGAGGCACACGGACCCTGCTTGGCGATGTAAAGTTGATGTCAGTCCTTGCACCAATGCAGGCTGACACACGTGATAAACAGCGTCCCCTGAACGCTGGAGATGCAGACATGTTAACAATTCGACATCCTAATTTTGTCCAGTTGTTAAATGTCATAACTTTGGGGTACATTTTAAGTTGGTTCACCTAGAGCTTTGACAGACTCACACTCGGCGAGAAGTAAAAGCTGCCTCGTGCAAGCGGCCCAATGCAAGTTACGATTTCAGTGTCCTGTCTCTATCCAAGTCCCAGGCGAAGCATACTGACCTCTATCTTGTAGCAGGCTCTTTGGATTTTCAGTCTGAGCCTTCCCTTGCCCTGGACTGATTACACCAGCTGATATCTGGTTTAGGAACGCCAGTAGCAAAAAGAATAACTGTGTCACCGATCAAACACAAACTGGCCTGATGCTTCTTAACAGAAACTGCATTTGATATCTCTTTCAACAGTAATAATATTGACTATCGATCAAACACATCATTTCTGCACTAATACAGGTACTTTCATCAATGCACCATTTTTTTCCTGTGTCATACGTGAAGCTGTTGACTAGTCTATAGTGTGAGACAAAATCTTACGGATGACAAGTTTTTTTTTTTTATGTCTTATTGGTCATCAGTTAATACAATTGAATTGCACATTCAATGACAGCAGCTTATTCATTGAGGCATCCAACAATGAACTTCTACATACAAACTGTTGGTCTACAGCCTAAAGGACAATGATGAATGATTATGAGCCTGATAATGGAAGCGGCGGCGGGGGACCAGACTAAAAGTCTAAGTCCATTCCGTTTCTAGGACACAAATTATATTTTAGAGTTGCTCGAATGGGGACTTGACATAATTTAAGAGTATATATTATGTGCATTATTAACCCTTAAAGTACTAATCACTACCATAGTCGTTTTCACATTACCGTTAAACATATAATGGTTAAAAAATTCAAATTCCTCGTGAAGATACCTTTTATTCAAATACAAGCAATCCTAATCTTAAGCAAAAAGTAGTCTTAGTCAACAGCTTTCCTCGGGACACTTTGGCTTTGCACGCAATGCGCGCAAAGTGTCCCGAGGCAAGCTGTTGACTCAATCTTAAATCAGCGCTTTAAGGGTTAACATGTGCTCAAAAAACTTTGCTCTAGTTGGTACGTGGAATGATAGATTCTAGTTGGCCTGATATGTTTCCTGTGAAAAAAAAGTTATCTAGCAAATCACTTGTTATCACTGATGAGAAGCACCGATGTCTTTGCAAGGCGTTATCAGTCAAGCAATTATACTTTTATTTGACAAAGTCAATTTAGCCGCTTAAGTAGCCCGTGCTAAATGTTGCTGAGTCACCCGTTCGTGGCAAATTGAATAATAATACATGTAATAACACTTATATCGCTTATACATGTATATATATATATATTAATAGATACAAAAAGAATTCACTTCAGTGTCATGTTCTCCGGCTTTCGTGGTTTGTTTTGGGAAAGTGCTGTTGGTACACGATGGCCATTATATTTCATTGAATGTTAGCACTTTCCTCTTGTGCGACAATGTTCAGGTGAAAAATATGCAGCAATGCCCTTTTAATTTTGATACTTTTGCAGAATTTTCAAAATACTCTGTTACCTACATCTAAAACAATCCCCACCACACCAACGAATACATGTTCTGAATGCCCACATTAAGATGATTATATCAGAATGCTAAAAAAACAAAATCAGGCTTGAAACTGAAACCATTGGCTGTTTGAAAAACAATAAGTCCGTTCAGAGAGGAAAAATGCGTTCAGCAAAGAAATGATCTTTTCCATCTGGACAGATTATTTAGTTCTGTTGCTTGAATACTTGGCATGTGCGGTATAATAATATCAATAGAAAAATTCCTTTGTTTACGCAGCACATGTTTTCATTAATGGCCGAAAACTGGGCATTATATTCCTGTTTGTGATTTTTGTTTTCCACTTTCTAACAACACCCCTATCAAGAACTAACCTATATCCGGTCTTAACTCTTTCAATGTCAAGTTTTGGACTGAGTGAACAGCTTTACACGGCGTGCTTTGGGTGGCCAAAGTGCGCCGAGGAAAGCTGTTGACCTGAACCATCATATTCTCTGGAACAATACGCATGCTTGCACTTGAAAGAAAGGTCTTCGTACGAGGAATATGAATCTAGCATTCTTATGAGTTATCACAAAATTCAACGCAGTTAGACTTCAGCAGTTCAACTTAAGTTGCAGTTGGCAGTGAAAAAGTTTCAAGACATGTTGTTACACACACACACACACACACACACACACACACACATGCATGTGTGTATGTGTATGTATGTGTATATATATTTATGCATATACATATATATATATATATATATATATATATATATATATATATATATCTGTCATTGCACATGGGAATTTACCGGTTCACATAATGTACATTTGCGGTCAAGCTTTACTCATGCAGATAGAAACTCGAAAAGAAGATTTGCTTCAAAGCAAATCTGTCTGTGTGCCTTCAAAAGTTGTAAATATTAAATGCTACAACTTTTATCCTTTGGTACATCACATTACATTAAGCTTATGGCTGCATGCAAATTTCAAAGTCCAAATGACCTTGACCTTTGACCTTTGACCTTTACAGGTCATGTGTAAATTGCACAGTGTTACAATACCCACAATTTAAGCCCAAAATGAACCAAATCGGATGAAAATTGACCAAGTCATGGCAAGATGAAATTTTCAAAGGGCCAAATGACCTTGACCTTTGCCCTTTTGAGGTTACATGTTCTCATAAAAATGTGCAGTGTTGCAATACCTACAATTGGAGTCCAACAAGATTAAAATTGGATGGAAATTGGCCAAGTTTTTTAACTGGATGAAAATTTCAAAGGTCCAAATGACATTGACCTTTGACCTTTAGAGGTCACATGTAAGTTTCAAAAATGTGCAGTGTTACAATAGCTACAATTTGAGCCCAACATGATCAAAATTGGATAAAAATTGACCAACTTATGGCTACAAGAAGTGGCCTTTGACCTTGAAATGACCTTTGACCTTGAGATGATCTCTTCCTGAAGTGAACCTTGACCTCAAAAATGACATTTTGGCCTAAAATTGACCTTTGACCTTGATATGACCTTTGACCTTGGCATGACCTTGACATTTGAGATGACCTTTACCTTGCTATGATCGAACTCCTATGCACTCGGAACCACATTTACTATAGTATATAAGATATTGAAGATTTAAAATTTTAATTAGCCCTCATTTGCATATCTTTTAAAGCATGACCTTTCATTAAAAAAGGCCAGACTTCATCTATAGAAGTATAATTGTCCCTAGTTTGGAGTTTCTACATGTAATACTTTTCAAATGAAATGTTGGACAAATTTGACGGTAAAGAAAGAAAGAAAGAAAGAAAGAAAGAAAGAAAGAAAGAAAGAAAGAAAGAAAGAAAGAAAGAAAGAAAGAAAGAAAGAAAGAAAGAAAGAAAGAAAGAAAGCAAGAAAGAGCAAAACCAACTCTTGGTTGCTCTATGGTCAGAAGTGGTCGAATGTATTGCTGCACATAACATTCCTTAAATGCCATGCACCAGGTAGACATGTGTTCTCAGCTGACCCCTTACCTCGATCTGCAGGCACTGGGAGGTGTGAAATTTGGTCTTTGCATGTAAATGCCACCGGTGATAATGTCCAACATATGTCACATGCATCTGAGCATGAACCATGCAGGCAGGATTTAAATTTAATGAACTAGCTCTGACTGTCACTAAACTTTATCTTTTGTCCATATACAGATCCATCGGCTTGTTGAGTTGTATAAGCTGCCCTGATCACCCATTTCTCGCTTTAATCCAGTGTCGCACTGAGCAGTGATGCTGACTGACAGTGTGTAATTGATGCCAGCGATGTGACGCCATGGCTCCCTCAACAGACAATAACGGCTGACTGTGACTTCCATGAATACCGGGCATAAGTTAGTGTTCCTTTATACTGCGTCTCTGTTAGGCTGACCTTGCAGCTCTGTAATTTAAGTGTGCCCTTACCTACTTGAAGAATAAAGATTATCGAAGGTGCTGTGTTCAATCATCACAAGTGATATCTACACTTCTGCAACAAACAAACCTCCGTATGGCTCATGATGAAACCAACCTTGAAGCCAGGTGTAATCTTGCTGCCCTGCAGACAACATGCAACATTCAATTCCAATATCCATACCTCCATATATACTCAAGACACTTACTGAAACTTTGACTGAATCAAGTCCAATTACCAGTTTCTTAAATATTCCAAAGGGTACTATTAGTTTAATCCTCTCTCTCCTTCAGCTCCAATCTTGACCGTTTTCTTGAATGGAGGGAACTGGATGCAGGCTACAGCCGGGACCCCAGAGAGTTTCATATTTCGGCTGGCACTTGGAATGCTGACACGTATTAAGTTATTAATTACCTGCATACTTGCCTAATTAACATACAGCTGCATACTGGTCCTTCTCCATAGAAATCACTGCCAAAAGGACCACTTGCTTTTTTCGACCATATGTTTATCAGATACGTCCCTCTTGGTCTGCCTATAGCAGGATAGCTCTGTCAAGAACGACCACATACCTATATCATGTGACCGCTCACTTGCACCTGCCATAAAAGTGGTCTCTGAAAAGAGGGACTTTGTATAATGCATCTGTAAGTCGATATGCTTGTATCTTCAGGGAGGGGCTGCATGGAGTTATACCCATTTGAGTGCTGACATTAGTGTCACAACCATATTTCAACATTGAAACAACGTCAGCTTTCAACGTTGGATCAATGTTACTTGATCAACGTCAAGTCAACGTTGAATATTGGTTGCGACTATAACTCAACCAAACTTTATGCTCTGACAACGTCAACCAACAACGTTGATTCAATGTTGCTAAATCAACGTTGAATCAACGTTGGATGTTGGTTGTTAAACGTCGCAACCACAATTCAACTAAAATTCAGCGTTGAAACAACGTCATGTGTCTGCTCGGTATGGTCACGCCGGTGTCCTACGTGTCACGAACAGGTAGCAGGTACCATGTCATTGCTATTTTAAAATAGGGCCATTTGTCACTCCGGAAATTACTCGCGATCACAACGTGATATGGTAAGTGGTGGCTGACGGCTGACCGGTGCAACCTAAGAGTGAGACTGAGCTGAAGAAGCCAAGCCAAAGGCTGCTCATGCTCGGGGTGTGCCCAAACTGACCGCACATCATTAAAGTGTGTGTGTCAACACACACTTTTCTGTTTTTCCTAAAATTCTTTTCTTTCTTTCATTCTTTCTTTCTTTCTTTCTTTCTTTCTTTCTTTCTTTATTTATTTATTTATTTATTTATTTATTTATTTATTTATTTTCTTTCTTTCTTTCATTACAGGCGAATTTGTCGATATTTCATTTGAAAAGTATTACACGTAGAAACTCCAAACTAGGTTTAAACATATTTTTATTTTAAAAGAAAGCAATTGGAAAAGAGGGCGCATCCCTATATAAATTCCTCTTGCACATAGAGAGGTAGAGAGAAAAGACCGGATAACAACATCAGACAAGTCAGTGTTAAGGTATACGTCACGTTTCAAAGGCAAATAGAGTGGCACTGCCACACAAGCTTGAGTAAATGTAACGAGACAAGACGCCACAGACAGGGAGAGATGGTTAAAGTCCTCGTTTATCAGATATATCGCCAGCAAATTAATTAGTATTTAGCTAGATAATTATGTTGCATGTAGCAACCTATGTGACTGCTCCCAGTCTGCCTGTTGTTTTAATGTAGTTATATACAGCGTCGAAGATTATTTCGTTTTGTTGTAAAGTACACCTTTTGGAGCCAAAAAGTAAAGTTTGAGTAGTGAAGGGTGCAAAAGGAATAATTTTGCTGTGTAATATGTGTTTCGTTGATTGATGTCAAAACGACATTTACAAAAGTAGTGGAATACATCTTCATTAAAGTTACCGCAGGTGCACCTGGGAGAATATGCAAGACTCTTTTTGAATAGATCAGATTTCAACCTGCTGCATCCCATTCGCACACAGCAAGTCGTCTCTCGCCCCTGTAAAACAGTTTATTGACACATTCAGTTCCCTGATTTAGGTTTTTCTTGAATTCTGCAAGGTCTTCCGAGTTACGGACTTCAGTGGGTAAATGGTTCCACAGTCGAACAACAGATGGGAGAAAGGAAGAGCCAAATAAATTCGTTCGTGATCTAATATGGAACAATCTCGAACCCGATCTGATGTTGTACCTGTTTCTGTCACTAACAGGGTCAGGAATAAGATTGTGTAGATATGGGGAGTGTCACCGTTCATCATTTTAAAGAATAGTATCAGTTTGCTTTTTTCCCGACGTGAAGATAATTTCTCGAGGCCAGATTCTTGATAAATAAGATTGTGGTTAATCCCAGCAGTTGCACCAGTAATAATTCTGGCTGCAGCAAGTTGAACATTTTCTAACTGTGTGGACTCCTGTAAAGTACACTTGTCCCAGACTACTGCCCCATATTCCAGGACAGGTCTTACGAAAGAAAGATAAAGTGTTTCTAGAGATTTCCTATTAAGCCGAAATTGCAAATATTTCAAAAAATTGACCATTTTCATTCCTTTAGTAAACAAGTCCTTGACATGACTAGACCATTTTAAATCAGAACGAATGGTGTGGCTAAGATGTTTGTGATCGGTTTCGTTTGGCAGTGTACTATCCATAAAGACTAAATCAGGGTACTGTAAAGGATCGCTTTTCTTAGAAATTATCATGCTCTTGGTTTTTGTCGGATTGAAGGATACCAGCCACTGCTGCGACCAAGCTTCCACTTCCTGTAAGTCAGTGTTAAGAATATTGGTCGCAGCATTGGCATCATCCACCGTAATAAAAAGAGTTGTGTCATCTGCAAGAAGTCGTATGGATGATTGAACAATGGTTACAATTTCATTAATATATATTAAAAATAATAGGGGTCCAAGAACACATCCATGAGGGACGCCTGCTTTGACTTGTCCCCACTGTGATGACCCTCCTTGAACAACAACTTTTTTTTGTTTACGTCCCTCCAAGTAATCTCCGAACCACTGCAACAATGAACCGTTTATTCCCGTATTTTTTTTTAATTTGTGCAAAAGAGCCGGGTGATAGATGCGGTTGAAAGCCTTGGTTATTTCGCAACAAATTACTCTGACATCCTTCTGCATGTCGACAGCTTCACAAAAATGGTGATACAAAAATACAAGTTGGTTGACCGTGCTATCAGCCGGTATAAATCCTGACTGCGATTCTGATATCGCTACGTTCTCCCGAAAGAAATTAAACACATGTTTGAAGACTACTTTCTCGAAAACCTTGCTTGCAGAACTTAAAAGTGATGTTGGTCTGTAGTTGTTGCAGTCGTTCGGGAACCCTTTTTGAAAATTGGAACCACATTTCCCTATTTCCATTAAGATGTAAATTTATTTTCGGCTAAAGAAATATTAAATAATTTTGTGAGAGACTCTGAAATAGCAGGAGCAGCTTCCCGGAGGAGACGCGCACTGATAACATCTGGACCATTAGCTTTAGAAACATCTAAGCTTTTTAATATCTAAAATTCCTCGTTGCTGTTAATTGAGATATTTTCCAAAATATTCATGTTGTTCCTGTCATGAGGTGGGAATGAAAAATTTGCATCAATCTTGGTTTGGTCAATAAAAATGTCATTCAAAAAAAGATGGGCTTTTGAATCATTATCGGTAAATGTTTTATAATCATGGAACAGCGCCAGAATATCAGATACTTTATTTTTTCGTAAGAGGAATTTGACTGTGTGCCACCAGCTTTTTTTCCGTTTATTGTCATTGTTCAGATATTCTCTAAACGTTCAAAGTAGTTCTCTTCTTGCCTTAGGTCCTCAATATATTGATTTCGCAACTGCCGAAAGTATGGCCAAAGTGCTGGTCTCAGTTTGGTACATACCCCTTAGCTACTGACATGAAGATATCTGTTCACTTTTTACAAATTAAATCAACGTTGTTTGAGTCTAAGCGGGCGTCCCAGTCATTTTCTAGAAATTTTTCTCTAAAAAATGTCAAAATCAGCTTTGTCATACTCCCACACAAGTCGGGTGAATGTGCTGGCTTTCTTACGCCTAAAAAGTAGAGTAGCGCTTACAAGGCAGTGATCACAATTTGCTGGTGGGGCAGACATTTACACTTCGGACAAAATTTGGCATATTTGTAATAATCTGATCCAGACATGTAGAAGTATTTTCAGTTATTCTTGTTGGCTCGTTAACATGTAAAGTAAGAAAGTTTACAAAGCATAAGTGTTGCAGTTTGTTGCCATGGTTGTTGGCTGGATCTGCATTTAGATCTCCCATAATGATAATTTTATCTACACCAGCAGTTTTTGCATCATCCATATTGTCTTGAAGCTTCTCCCAGAAATTAACAGTGGAATTTGGGTGTCTGTACATAACTGCTAAAAGGAATTTGTTATTATGTAGCCTAATTTCGATCCACATAATTTCTAAATCATTTTCAAGATCGTAGCGACGTTTAAGAGCGACCGCGACGCATAGAGAGCCACTCCTCCACCAATTCCAGTAGTTCTGTCCCGTCTCATAATTGGGTGGAAGCCCGGGATCTCCAGATCGCAGTCGGGGTGTGCGTTTGATAGAAAAGTTTCAGACAACGCGATAACGTTGAATGAATCAGTTAATGATGTCTTAATACAACGCAATTTGTCGGGAGATAGACTACGAATGATTGCATGACAGATTGCAAAGTCAACGAAACCATCATCAGGCCCTGGATTAGTTTGAACATTCCCGCATAGTAATAGAAGAATGGCACTGACACAAAATAAATATTCCACGGTTATTTCAACTTGTTTCTGTAAGATATACAGCCTAACCAAGGTTTCCATGCTAACCTCTGAGTGATGAATGCGTTTACCCTGAGAAGGTCGTGAAACAGCAAAGGCTTATATACATAAGTACGCTGTGATATATAATATTGATCCAGGAAGCAGTAGTATGTAGTATATCCAAACTTCGGGGTCCCCAGCAGTAACAGTGTTTATAACCATTGTGAACGATTGTCCTCATACTCCCGACTGTCGTGACTTGGGCAGGAGCTTCAGATGTGCTGCTTTCTCAGGACAGAAATGCATCAAGTTCCGTAATGCCAGCTGTCCTTCATCATCAGGTGCAAACCCCAAATTTATAGCTGAAAAATTGACCAATTTACAGTGTGTGTCCCTCATTAAAATTAGGTATTTGCTGCTATAGTATTTATTGATTATTTTGTGTCGCTGATGGTCACGACTATTTGTCTCTGAAATGACACTTTCAAGGTGTCTGCTCTTACTAAGGGTACATACAACGGACTGGTACAAAAATTGCCACTGTGTCTCTGTTTTTGGATACAAGCCCATCGATGTATACATTTTTAGTTTGTCAGAATGTGTAGTTTCTTTGCATCTAACAATAAATATTCTAAGATTTATTTTTAAAGTTTGAGGGGCATTTTATTCAAGGGGTCTGATTTACACTTTAAAAAAGGATCACAACAAAACTTTTCGCATAAAAAGCTTGAAATCAACAGTCATGTAAAGACAATAGCATAACTTCGTTAACCATTTCTTTTTTTTTTTTTTTTTGCTTTCCGTTAAAAGGAATGGTTTTTATGTTATTGAATTTTGAAGCAATTAACATTGACTATTTTTTCCACTTTTGAGCTCAAAAAGTAGCATTTGAAATTGGAATATTGCCAAACAAAATATGGTCACCTAGGTTATGCTCTTGTCTTGACATAGCCGTTAATTTCACAAAGATTCATCCATCCAGTTTTGAAAGTTTCGGAAAGCAAAAAAAAAATGTTGCCTAAGTTATACTATTGTCTTTACATGACCGCTGATTTCTAGCTTTTTATGCGAAAAATTTTGTTGTGATCCTTTCTCAAAGTGTAAATCAGACCCCTTGAATAAAATAAATTTTTACCAATCCGTTGTATGTACCCTTAGTAAGAGCAGACACCTTAAAAGTGTCATTTCAGAGACAAATAGTCGTGACCATCAGCGACACAAAATAATTAGTA
>OZ026624.1:33759849-33872349 GCA_964020975.1 Hermodice carunculata
TCACATGACCATCTAATTTGTATATTTGTGATGTCACTGGCATTTTTTAAAATCTTTATGTCCTAACCTTTAGTTTGGTATATTACACACCTGACCTAGTTTATCGAGTTTGTATTTCCATCAGGTTGCAAGTATTCATTGGTGTCTCCAAAAAGGCAAGAAAATACAAGGTCTGTAAAGAGTTAAATTTGGTCTAGAAGTCAAGTTACTATATCCAGATGGACATTACCTACACCAAAGAGGTCACCGATAAGGAACATTTACATTTTGGCAGTTACTAAATGACATGAGACTGATGCCCGTATTAACAGATAAAACTCATGAAGCTGAAAACATTCCAATTTCCTTCCAGATGGATGTACTAAGACCGGTTAATAAGTCTGCCTAAATTCCACAGTACTGTTGATATGCGTACTTCTCCAAATTCTAACAACCTATACAAGGAGCCTCTTAAAGTGAAATATAGAGAATTGCTTAAGGGGCTAGGGCACTTTACAACAAATTAGAAAATACATCTAGTTTTTATTAAATATCATTGCACATTCTTCAATTTTCATTTCAACTCACAAATACATATTTGATGAAAGTAGAGATCTTGAAGGATTTTAAACCATTAGCAGACCTTTTATAACTTTTCAGCCATCAAATTTTAATTAGTTTGTAAATTACAAGTAAATTTTCTATATTTTGTAGTAAAAACAAAACAAAAAACAAAAAAAAGCGCTGAAACGCGTTTCTGGATAAACATTTAGTTTAAAGTGACAGAACATATTGCTGCCTAAAAATCTGTATCTCAAATTTTTCCACAAAGGGTTTGAATCAAATTTTGAGACTTTTATTAAAATTTTATTCAAATTTTTGAAAATCTCAATGATCTAAGAAAATTTAACTCTATTTAAAAAATCTGAGATGCGGTTTTTTAAACACAGACCTGTACTAGCTTAAGTTTGAAATTACAAACTTGTATGTTAATTTGGAACATGCTATTTAACCAAATGTTTTCTTTTAGGAAATGCATACTCTTGAAAGTTTTGCATGAAAAACTAATGAAATAATAACATATTTTCCATATGCAAGTCACAGAGTACACTAGCCCCGTAAACTGTCGCAAATATCCTATACAAGTCAACAAAAGTGGCCAGAAATATCATAGTAATCGGCATGATAAAAGATATAAATCTTCACATATTATTGGACACCAGTGAATTTGTAGAATTTAACATTGATGCGCACGAGCAGAAAATGAAATATCGCTCTAAGCAAGCATTCGTGTTATATTGCTGCACACTGCAAATATACTTTCTCCAATTCAAACTCCTTGTTCTAATCACAAATGATGAAAATCATGTTAAACCATCACCAAAATGTTACCAAAGCATTCGCCATCCAAGCAGAATGCAATCTGTACACGTGTTTCTACATACTTACCACCTGGTGCAGTGTGGTGTGGGGAATACATGGAATTCGATGTGTCAGGTCAGCAAGAAATACACGTGCACATCGGGTGAAAAAAATTAAGCCTCTGGTACCAATCAGTACGATCATGATGCATATTCTTGAAGAGGAAGGGACAAAAAAAAGTTTGGACACTGGGGTGGATTTAGGATTATTTGGGGGGGGGGGGTCAAACGTGTATTAATAATTGGAATTGCGAGGTTGCGGTCGGGACGGAGCTGGGGGAGGGCGTGGAGGGTGACTGCCCCCCTCCCACGGTAGGAACTTTTTTGAATAAAAGGGACGATTGCGCTCTTTGATGCATTCCTATGATCAAATTTATCTTAAAATATAAAGTTAAGAAACTCACTTTAAGCTAGTAAATATATATAATATATATATAATATATATATATATATATTGAATTCTCCACAGAGACAAAAGAAGTACAGATGTCGAGTGACTTCCCATAGACTTTCTACCGAAACTGGAAGTCGCAATACAGGACTCCATCTTTGGTGGTTCATTGAACCCTGCTTGGCCTCCCTCCTCCCAAGTATTTTCTGGATCTGCACCTGATTACATTGTGTGAAAAAATTGCATGCACAATACATGTAGTCATAAAGAAACAAAAAAGAGAAAAAGGAACGATAAAATATAAAAAATATATTTAAGACATGAAAACTTAATAGAAAAAAATAAAGTTACAGTCTATTAGTATTTGTTATTTTTTTTCGGTTTGTTTATTGTTTTCAATTATTTTTTGTTTTGTTTTGTTCCTTAGGATTTTCTGCATGAAAAAACGGATAGTTTGTGGGTATATTAACTCTCAGTGGTTCGTGATATGAAAATTGCCAAATGTATGACATGTAGGCAAAAGCAGTCGAGCTGGCATTTGAATTGAAATTCATTCTCTGTGGATATACAATGCAAAACAAAATAGTATTAATTTTTGAAATGAATGTCTAGGTAATAGTTTAGCGGGGCGTAATATTGGTATACAGTGATATACAGTAAAACATGCTTGGGGACACAGTAAAATAGAGCCAAATGTGATAGAGAAGATCAGAGAAAGGGAGAGTCAGAATTAAAACACACACACACACACACACACACACACACACACACACACACACACACGGGGATTATTTAAATTGTAATGTTATCATAACACACCAAGCCTGTGAACTTATTGAGCCTGATCCTAAATTTCAACTTCAGCAATTTGTCTTTCTTTTGAAGAATTTTCCCATAAAAAGTGTATGAAATCCAGCTCCTGTGGCTTTTCACAAAGATTGAAGGTCCTGCATTCTGTATGTATACATCCTAAAATTACAATCTACCTTATAGCAACTTCTGTTATTCTGCTATTTATCCTGAGCCTACAGTATGCAAATGCTTGACATTTCTGGTATCCACGCAATAAGATCATTTTCAAACCCGAAGATTATTGTTATATATGCTGCAATTTACATTATTCAACATTGATACAAAAGTACTTCTGAATATTATTTCTGTTTAGATTGACATGCAGGCCTACTTTGCATCTGTACGCCAAGTGGTGCGGTTGTCTGATTTAACTCTTTCAGTGTCGCATTTTAGACTGAGTCAACAGCTTTTCTCCGCGCGCTTTGAGCGCATTGCTCCCAAAGCGCGCCGAGGAAAGCTGTTGACCTAGACTACTATAAAATCAAATCAAATGTTTTATTTCAGGCTAACAGCCCGTATCAAAGAGCACAGTAGAAAGATACTTGATAGAATGAATAAAAATGTACAAAATACACAAGTTTCCCAATCTGCATGAGCAAGATATCTGGTTAGACACGTGGGGAACTTAGATGTCAATGCCTAAGAACACTGTTCCACCTTCTTCTGAGTTCATTGGTAAGTCGCAATTAAAATGTTCTATGTAATTACAGTCATGCGTGTACATTGAAATAAATGTCTTTTCATAAGAAACTTGGCTCTAGTACCCTTATTATAATTCAGAGCAGTTCGTTTCAAGTAGTTGCAGTTGGCACTGAAAGAGTTAACATAATATCTGTCATACAAAATTGATCTAGGTTTTAACAGCTGAGATCGGAGCTACACACGTCTTTTTATGCGAAAACATCCAAAAGTCTGTAAATTAGGATTTTTTTCCTTAAAACGATGGTCCAAAATAAAAGAACAAAACGAACACTAACATTTTGTGGAAGTTCACCTTATCCTCCTTATGTACCATGCAACTGGAGCTTCTCGAGACTGTTGTCTCAGCCTAATCACGGGAAAGTCCATAAGAAAAGGAAGAGGAAGAGTAGAAAACAAGTGGTATCAGAAAGAAAGAAGAATACATAATAATTGTCTTTGGCCCTCCACTTGTTTGCCGAAGTCCTGAAAAGGAGGCCAAGAAATCAACACCTATCCCACAATCGCCTCTTGCGCTCGGCATGCCCACAGTCCCTGTCTATGTTGCCATAGACAGAGTCGTGGGAGCCCTTATAAGGGCTACCTTCTCCCTTCCCCTCTCTCAGTTCCCTACACTGGCTTCAGACTCCCTCAAACCTAACATGTTACTTCTTCTTTCCCAGCACTTCACCAGAAAGTCCTTAACTAACTCAATCCCTACTCCACTTCCGGGCGTATCTCCTTTCAACCCCAACATCCAGGCTAACCTATCACCCTCTGCCATGCTCTGAACTTGTTCTAGACTTCTACATAATTCATCCTTCTCTTTCCACCCTTCAAACAGACTATCTCTCAATCCCTGATACTCTGAACACCACACAAGAAAATGATCTATTGTCTCATCCTCATCCTCCCTGCATATCTTGCCCTTCCCATCGCTCCCACTGGTCCACTTCTGTGTCCGTTTCTCAAGATTAATCACTCCTGCTCTTCCTTGAAATAACAACTTTGAACCCTTGCTACAATCCCAACACTTTCCTCTGACTGGTTTATCAAGCCCTCTGTATGCAATGATTGTGTTCTTTTCCTCCACCCCTCTCTTCCATTCAACAACATGCTTCTCAGTAACCAACTTTCCCACGTACGTTTTCCACCACATTTCAATCTCATCTGGCCCCTTCAGATCATACATGTACTTCTCTGCCAACTTATTTATATCTGTCATCCACTTTGTCCTCTCACTAACTGCCACAAGATACACCTTTCTGCACCACCTGTCTTCTCCTACATCCTGAAAATAGACCCAATAGTTCAACTTAGACTTTGCTATTCTATCCCTGACACTTATCCATCCAAGTTCACCTAGTACTGCTTCTGTTGCCATACATGGGGGAGCCCCTAGTATCCATTTTCCCACCCCTCTCTGTGCCTTTTCCAACCATTCCTAGTCTTTCTTACTTATTGAAATAACATCCAGACCATACAACATTCCTGGGACTGCTACCCTCTCCCAAAGAACTCTCCCTATAAATGCCTCATTAAAACTATTCATTGCTGATAGCTTTATCATACCCTTTGCTCTAATGACTTTCTGCTTAATTTTATCGACATGGTATCGGAACATGCCCTGGCCGGTAGCCTTAATGCTCACTCCCAAATACTCATAATCATCCACTCATGGTCAACAGCAGAACTGTCTCCTCTTGTTGAATCCTATGTAAACTTGGATTATTTCCCTACAATAAAAGGATCTACAGACAATCAACAAAAGGATACCATGGAATAAAATTCACGTAGTCTCTTTCAGTCAGAGGATCCTAATGCAACTGAGACAGAATCTGGGTTTGTTACAATTCAAGATAGTCCCCAATCATCTATGCAAGCAGAAAGTTTGTTTGATCAATCACTTTTCGGTGAATCTTCAGGTTCTGTAATAGGTGACAGTTTACATGATGACATTTGGTGCAACAAAGCAAACACGGGTTCTGTAGAATTGAACCTGAAGTCAAATGATGGAAACGCATATATAGATGTAACTTCACAACTTCTGTCGCAAGGATCCCCAATATGTTCTTTTCCAACTGAAATCGTCTGAATTTCGTCAAAGATCACTGATGTACACAGACATGTGGATCAAGTTGAAGAATTATTGCTGAATCTTTACAACTCAATTCTTGGTCAGGTTAATTCTTCATACCACCGACTTTGCAGTTTATTTTAAAATTACAGTCAAACCTGCCCATGGGCCCCCCTGTCTTAAGGGATTACCTGCCCTTAGGTACCATCTCAGATGGTCCCCGCAGTATATTTTAATTCAATTTTACCTGTTTTAAGGGCTCGCATGTCATAAGGGACCACTTTTCGAGGGTCCCATAGGTGGTCCCTTAAGACAAGTTCCACTTAAGAATAGTATGCTTAGACTTAATTGTTTGTTCCGGAATCTCGGCAACAAACCCACATAGTACTACTCAAATACACATTTAAAGGATTCGTCGTCACCAGTAAGTGAGACCAGAAGAATCGATGACCAAGTACATGTACTTTTTACAAGAAGAGAAGAATAGGCAAGACAAACTTTGCGTTTTTCTGTTCCTATTATCTGGTCATAATGGATCTGCAAAGAAAGAGAAATTCAACATGATTTTCCAAGGCATCCACAGACATGCTCAACAGTTAAATACTAATCAAATCACTTTGCATATATCGTGTCTGCAATGAAAACAAAAAACAAAAAAACATAATCTCAAATGAGGAAGATCAATCCAGCTGGATACTTTGGATATATTGAGCCTGAAAAGGAATCAAGATGGGGCTAATCAAAACTTCCATGGCTAATATGTTCCTTCATTTCAAGGAAGTAACTCCTGGATCCAGTGGATATTTAACTCCAACGAGGTTTTTCTCCACCTTGACAGGAATGAATTCCGTAGCGCTACAGCATGAAGAACTTCAAAACTGTGTGGTTGTCATGGATTATTCAAAGACCTGGTGGATCTTTTACAGTGTGTATATAATTCAAATGGAAACTGTTTTATCCAGATCATTATATATTAGTGATCTTCATCATTTCGTGGACACTAGGAACAGACTCTTTTTAAAATGGGGGAAGAGTGTTATGCAGCGAAGAATGACTTGTGCATGTAAGCTACATGCAGTATACAGTGCATGGTACATGCACAAACTATAGGACAGTTCGAAACATCTTTCTCTGAACAACCCCAAACTAGGGTACTGTTTTAACATTGAACTGCGCAGATGACCACAGGACTTTGAATAGACTATAGTATAGACATGTTTTTCTGGAGCCACCGAGTTCTCTGCTGTAACACTGTGGGTTCTGACATAGGTAAGCAGCAGCCTATAAATAACAACTAGACTGCTTATTTACTGCACTTTCACCTCGAACACTATCTTCAGTTCTTGTAAAACAATCATTTATATTCAGTTAATAGTAGCAATTGATCTCTAAATTTTAAAACGATGTAGGAGTATTGGAAAAATAATGCTTTGAAATAATTGAAATACTGTCTATTCAATACAGCACTCGTTTATTGTTTTGCCAACTTGATCAGTTACACGCTGGTTTTAACGGGTAGACCAACTGTCAGAAAGCGTGCTATTTTTCTGTTTTGTAAATTACAACAAATGAAATCGCGTGTATCGATAAGAAGCATCAAGCCAGTTTGTGTTTGATCGGTGACACAATTGTACTTTTTGCGACTGGCGTTCCACGATCCGATATCAGCTGGTGCAATCAGTCCAGGGCAAGGGAAGGCTCAGACTGAAAATCCAAAGAGCCTGTCACAAGATTAAGGTCAATATGCTTCGCCTGGGCCTTGGATAGAGACAGGACACTGAAATCGTAACTTGCATTGGGCCGCTTGCACGAGGCCAGCTTTTACTTCTCGCCGAGTGTGAGTCTGTCAAAGCTCCAGGTGAACCAGCTTAAAATGTACCACAAAGTTATGACATTTAACAACTGGACAAAATTAGGATGTCGAATTGTAGACATGTCCGCATCTCCAGCGTTCAGGGGACGCTGTTTATCACGTATGTCAACCTGCATTGGTGCAAGGACTGACGTCAACTTTGCATCGCCAAGCAGGGGCCGTGTGCCTCTTGCTCTGTCAAGGACAAGCAGGCGCGCGCTTTTCAAGGGCAGGCCTACATGTGTAGCAGGCCTAAGTAACTTTGACACATGTGGTCGCGGGTATAGCCAAGAGGCATCGCATCTGCCCGCCCAAGCAAGAGTTGTGATATGTGGAGGGGGAGTTATTGGATGCTCCGTGGCGTACCATCTGGCGCAACTTGGCTGGACAGACGTCGTCGTGCTAGAACAGGGAAGGTTAGTAATTATTAGGTAGTGGATATTGTTACGGTAACTGTAACTGTGTGCTGGAAGTTTATTATTACGGCAGTCACGTGATTGCCGTAACAATAACACGGTCACTGAAAAGCTACTATGCACACGGCCGTACAGGGCACAGGCTGTTAATGCCGTACATATAAGCACCACAGAAACAGGGTTGACGTTACGGCTGCCGTAACTGTACTGATTTACCGATATTTTTACATGAAATAGCTGATATTGTAGGCTATATCATGGCTTAGCCCCAAGGGACCTCCCCTCGCTCTGTTACGCTTGCGGATGGGTCCCAACTCGACTCCGCTTCAGCCAGGTAGTTGACCCTTCTAACCGAGATATCTCCCGTACTACGGCATACCCCAACGAAATCCACCCACCGTTTTATTTCTTAGGGTGGTGGCGCGCCGGGCGCTATATAATCGGATATGTTAGAGCAATATAATATGCGATATTCCATGCATTTACACGCTGACCGGAGAATTCGTCTGTTTTTGCCGGCCATGACGGTTGACCAGTTATGCGTCTACGCATGCGTGACCGGAAAAATGCGAATATCAACAGACCGCCGTGTGTGAGGCGCGCCACAACAAGGATGAACGGAGGAGTTGTATTTTCCAAACGTGTGCAGCGTATTTGTGGTGTTTTATCTCTGTAAATACGTATAGTGGTTTGCTTAAGACTTTGACATGGGTATAGAGTGTAAATAATCACTTAAGGAATCTTAAATTTAAGAAAATGGAATCTAGTGTAATTACTCATAAAATCGAAATGGGGGTTTGTGTGCATCAACTAGGGGGTGGGGGTGGGGGAGGGAATTTCAGAAGAAGACAGGTGGATATTCAAGGTATTCTGTAACCTCACTAACTTCGTCCAGTTATTTTGGGAAAGTTTTCCCGGGAAAACTGTCACCCAGGTCTTTCTTCAAGACTTAATTTATATGTAACAAATGTAGGAATAGAAGACAGTGTACACCCCCAACCCAACCCTGCAAAAAGAAAAAAAAAATCAGATTGCCAGGAAAGAATTTCTTTTAGTTTTACACATGTCAAAACGAGAGGTGGAAATGTAAAAAAGGATTGCTTGATTTACTTGAAATGTAATGATACTTTTCTCCTTTAAAGTCTGTCCCAGAAGTACAAGTGGGAAGAGCCACCCATAATTGCAGCGTTTTTAGCACCAACATTGTTCCATCTCCTCAGCTGGCCTTTCATGAGACTTTTAAGTGGTGAAATCACTATTGTGATATGTTTTGGCAAGAGAGCGGGAATTAAGCTGAGAATAGAGATTAATTTTAAAATTCGGTTAAGTTACACCAAAGCAAATGTCACTTTTTGATAAAAAAAAATATGATAAATTTTAAGTAATGTGAATGGATGAATAGAATGGGTCTGTCTTGAGAAATTTATGTGCACTACAGGCATGAGGGTACACCACCCCCACTATGCCACCCTGAACATAATTACCCCCCCCCCCCCCGGGGGGGGGGGGGGGCTATCGGTAGCAAGCAGTGGTCTACGACAGTTACAAGCTTGCATAATTGTACTTGACATCTGGTTAAGAAATGTCAAATTTTGATCGCGTTCTCTTGACTTTAAAGGGGTAATGCAGTGATAATTTACAATTTTTTAGTTGTTTTATATAATAAATGTGGACCCATGACAAAAAAGGGAAATCCCAACAAACACTGCAACAATAAACATCCTGCACCAGAAAGGTAAAACAAACCAATGATGACACCTACTCCTCACTTTGAAAGTCTCCAAACAATAAAGCTCTATTTCGCTGACAACCCTGAGTTAATATTTCAACATAATGTAGCTAATTTGTGACATGAGTAAATACTGTCAAATTGGAGTAATATTTGACAATGAGTAAATATGTACTGAGGCATGTTAGAAAAAATGGAAGTCATTGGCATTTAAGTTAAGAAAATGTTACGAAAATGTAATCTTTCTTGATTTGATTAGATTTGTTTATTCGCCAAACAACCCAACAATATCATAATATGTACAATATATAACACAAATATTGGCAGGAGGGAAAGAAGCATATACATGCTTATAGAATCTCCTTTATGATAAAATTAATACATTTACATTACGGAACACTGATGCAATATCAGAATACATACATACATATATACATATATATATACACATATATATATATATCAAATTCGTTAGTTACATAACACTGTACATAGATTAACTTCCTATTAGTAAAACTAACAAACACATAAACAAACACAGACACAAGAGGATATAGTACAGATCGAACGATCATAGTGACAGTAAATGCAATTTTAATTGACTTTTGAACATATGATAACGTTTTTTTAATGAGTGGTGGAATGTCATTCCAAATTTTCACACCATTATATTTTATAAATAGAAACTGTTTAACTTTTGTTCGGCATCTTATTACATGTAAATTCTGACATTGTCGTGTATAATAATTATGGATAGAACTGTTCTGTGCAAACATTTGTAAGCAGGCATCTGGAGATTTTCCTTTAGTGTGTTGATACATAAAAATACCTGTTTGAAAAATATTAATCTGTTGTAGAGTCAAAATTTGCAGGTTATTGAATAATGCTTTCATTGAAGTTCTGTAATGTGAGAAGGTTATGATACGAATAATTCGCCTCTAATACATTCAGCTTTTCAAGCGTACTGTCATTAGTGCTTCCCCAAACAATGTTACAATAAGACAGATACGGATACGCAAAAGTGTAATACATATTGAGAAGAACCTATTTTTAATAAGAAGCGTTGAACTTTTACAATGATGCCTATGGATCTTGCAAATTTACTACTTGTATAAACTACATGTTGTTTCCAATCATACATGGTATCTAAAATCACACCTAGAAATTTTACATGAGAAATAAGATTTATCTGTTTACCATCAATTGAGAGAATCAGCGGCATTGATTTTCCTGTGAGTATGAAATAACATATATAAAACGTTTTTGAAATATCAAAAGTTAACTTGTTTGATTTGAACCACTTGGCTACATGAGCTAGTTCACAATTCATATCGTTGAATAAATTATGTAAATTCTTATTTCTCAGAAACGAACATGTATCATCAGCAAATAAAATTAAAAATAGTTTAGTCGATACATGGGCTAAAACATTGATATATAGGAATAATAAAAGTGGGCCCAACACTGATCCTTGGGGAACACCACAAGTATTACTTTTCTCACCTGATTTTACAGCTTCATATTTAACAAATTGTCATCTGCCGGTTAGGTAACTTCGGAACCACTCAAGAGCAATACCTCTAATTCCATAATGATTGAGTTTTTCTGATAATATTTAATGATTTACAGTATAAAACGCTTTTGTTAAGTCCATGAAAACACCAAGTATAGAGTCACCTTCATCCAAGGCACTGGATATATAATCTGTTAGAGTCAACAAAGCAGCAGCTGTAGAATGATTTTCTCTGAATCCAAATTGGTATTTACAGAGGATATTACGATTGTTTAAAAATGCGATTACACGTGCATACATAACTTTTTCAAAAATTTTAGAAAACGTTTTTCATACAGATATTGGTCTATAATTACTAAAGACTGACATGTCACCGGATTTATAAATGGGTTTAACACTAGCTATTTTCATTTCATTTGGTACTTCACTATTCAAATAAGACAAGTTACACACAAGCGTAAGGGGGCTAGCAATATCTTGTGCCACCCTTTTAACAACCTTAGAACTTATTTCATCCCATCCTGGACTTGAGTGCTTTAGATTCTCTATGATCTTTATTATTTCCTCAGTTGAGGCCGGAGTCAAGTAAATAGAGCTATCATAATGTTCCTTTAGAAATGACAATACATATGTATTGTTATATGTAGACTTGATATTTTTAGACAGAGATGGACCAACATTTACAAAGTAATCATTGAATTGATCAGCAATAAGCTGGGGGTTAGAAACTAGGTTCTCCCCAATGGTAAAATGTTTTGTCTTCTTCTTCTTGTCTATAATCATGTTAAGTACTCCCGAAGTTCTTTTCAAATTATTTCTAGAAGCATCAAGTAACTCACTATGATATGTTTTTTCTGCAGTTCTTATTAGGTGTGGAAGTTTATTTTTACACGTTACATACTGCCAGTCATGCAGAGGTGTTGGACTGCTTGGGGATTTTTCATATAATTAAAGTGTGTGCGTCAACACACACTTTTCTTTCTTTCTTTCTTTCTTTCTTTCTCTCTCTCTCTCTCTCTCTCTTTCTTTCTTTCTTTCTTTCTTTCTTTCTTTCTTCCTTCCTTCCTTCCTTCCTTCCTTCCTTCTTTCTTTCTTTCTTTCTTTCTTTCTTTCTTTCTTTACCAGCAAATTTGTCCGACACTTTTCTCGGACACTATTTTACATAGAAACTCCAAACTTGGCATGATTGTACCTCCATACAAGGAGTTTAACCGTTTGTATACAAACGAATGAAGATGTTGAAAATTATGCAAATTAGGGCATTTTAAATTTTAAATCTTGAATATCTTCAAAAGTATAATAGATAGAGATGTCATTCCAACTTCTACTAGGGGGTTATTGACCAGTGCGCACCCAATGAATTTAAAACAAAAGTTGTAACAATTTAAATTATGCTAATTAGCAGCATTTGAAATTTTAAAACTTGAATATCTTCAAAACTATTAAAGATAGAGATGTCATTTTAAATTCTACTAGGGATTATTGACCTTTGTGCATGTAGTGAATCTAGAGCAAAAGTTGTAGCCTTATAAATTATGCTGATTAGCAGCATTCGAAATTTTCAATTTTGAATATCTTTAACACTATAATAGATAGAGATGTCATTCCAACTTCTTGTAGGGGGTTGTTGAATATTGCGCACCTAATGAATTACAAATAAAAGTTGTAACAATTTAAATTATGCTAAATAGCACCAATAGAAATTTTAAATCTTAAATAACGTCAAAGCAATAAAAGATAGAGACGCCATTCCAACTTCTACCCGTTATGGAATAGTTGTACATTGCCATACCAATATGCTTTGAAGACACACATACTGATTTGCTATGCAGCAAATCATCTTTCCTAGTTTATGTTTTGTTCTTATGGAATTTATCAGGCCCTTAGTTATCCAAGGTTTATGTCAGTTGACTTTCTTTCGTATATTAACAATAGGAAAACAGTTATCATATACCTATTTAAAATCTTTGTAAAATTATGTGAACGCTTCTTGAGGATTAGATAGATTATAAACATTACCCCATGCAAGAGTGGCAAGTTTTTCAGTAAATGCATTAATAGCGGAATCTTTTGTTACACGTTTCTGTAATATCTGGATCTCATACCGACAATTTACCATAACCAGGTAAAGAACAATTAGGTAAACTTGTAACTGTCCTTGGCCAGCTCTTAGCTACCGATAGCCCCAGGGTGTTTAACCTGACAGAAAACAAGCATGCCTTAAATGTCCGAAATGTGAATATTAAAATAGAATGATGCTAAAAGATAAAATAAATTAGCAAAACTGTCAAGTCTAAAAATCTCTAAAATTATCGAATTCAGACTTTCTAGCAATATCTGGATATTTACCGCAAAATTTGTATAAATGTTTGATCAAAAGTACCTCTTTGAATCCCCTTGTAATTTTTTTTCTAGTTGCGAATTCCCGAAATTTTGAACAAATACAACCAAATTTAAAATTTTGTGACAAAAATGTATAATATATCGAACAGCTTCCGAAATATTACTGTCAGGGAAAGGATAGTTAACTCCTTCAAAGTTAAACTCATCAGTTTTGTGATAGACTTTAATTCAAAACCTGTCATTAGTGATCCGAATATCCAAGTCCAGAAACACATCTCTGAGACAATCTGAATTGTTACCTTCCAAAGGGATATCTTTTGGGTAAATGTCTTCAGAAATGTCAATGAAATTTCGTACATTTACACAAACAATGTCATCAATATTCCTTGCGTTGTTTGATAATTTTGAAGCCATCCGAGAGTCCTTTCTCATCAATTTATTCATATACTTAAATTCAAGCCAGGTTAAATATAAATCAGCAAGTATAACGGGGAGCAGGTGCTACCCATTGGCATGTAGTTTATTTGTTGAAAAACCAATGGTCCAAATTGAACAAAAGTATTATCCAAAAGAAATTTTATCGCATGTATCAAAGATTCAACAGTATGAGATTTAACGTTAATTTTTTAATATTCATTATGTGACCAATATCTTTTCTTTGAATAATATTTATGTATGGTTTACCATTATGTTCAAACAGTTTTGTGATTAATGCTGAAATAAAACGTTTGATATTTTTTGCTTTTGAATCTTTGATTTTAGATACAAAACTCGGGAAAATTGTTAATACTTCAAAAGCAATTTATTTCACAGTTTCTGGAAACTGCATCACAGCATTTATGGAAAGATTCCTAATTGCAGTCAAACACAGGGTTACTTCTTTCGATAGTTGTTTTGTTGTTCATTTGGAAGCAACAGCTATGAATCTTGACTTAAAAGGGTTTGTATGTAATCTGGGTATCCAGAACAAGAGTGGAATAGAGTCCTCTTCAGAAATTTTGATATTGTATCTATAAAATTATCAATGGATTGTTTGTGTAATTTGTATACACCATTTCCTCAAATGTCTGAAATATTGTTTATGCCAAGTTCATTTTTCTAAACATCCAGATAATATCTTTTGCAGATGATCCCAAAATTTGTTACCTGCCTTATCAATGGTAGTGATTATAAATCTTAAATTTATTGTAGTTCTTTGACTGCTTTTGAAACCTGAACGTGCCTTAAATTTACCGTACTGAAATCCTTAATGTGGGATTTGTAACGATAAATTCTATATCTAAAGACTCTTTTCAAGTTTGATAACTATCCCTCAAATTTCTGAAATTCAATTTTTCTTTCTTTTCCCATTTCATACAGTAGGAATCAAAAGCAATACTTGTATCCTGAAAAATACTGTCAATATTCAACTTAGGATATATCCGAAACTGTGTACCTTTTTTCCATCGTATCTTTTAATACTGAATTTTGTATTGTATCCAAATTACCTGTAAATATTTGTTATATGTCTGCCAGACATTGTGATAGTTTTTTTATTCACATTACGTTAACATATTCATGGCGATATAATTCCGCTGCCTGCATTTTATAAAGCAGTTGCCCGCATTAGGTGACGAATCTCCTCCGTTCATCCTTGTTGTGGCGCGCCTCACACACGGCGGTCTGTTGATATTCGCATTTTTCCGGTCACGCATGCGTAGACGCATAACTGGTCAACCGTCATGGCCGGCAAAAACAGACGAATTCTCCGGTCAGCGTGTAAATGCATGGAATATCGCATATTATATTGCTCTAACATATCCGATTATATAGCGCCCGGCGCGCCACTACCCTAAGGAATAAAACGGTGGGTGGATTTCGTTGGGGTATGCCGTAGTACGGGAGATATCTCGGTTAGAAGGGTCAACTACCTGGCTGAAGCGGAGTCGAGTTGGGACCCACCCGCAAGCTTAACAGAGCGAGGGGAGGTCCCTTGGGGCTAATCATGGCTATACTGTTAAAATGTAGTAAAGTGTATTAAACTGCGACACATACTTTGTTCAGGTATGTTTACAACCTGGTTCAAATAGGCCTAGCGGAGTTGCATTGTATCAGTACCGGTATAATAACTTGCAATCTTCACTTGATGAAAGGTAAGGAGCCCAGGTAAGGGGCGTTTGAACCATTAGATATGGGGGAGGGGCTATGTTGTTGTTTTTTTTTAAATAAAATTGTTCAGCAAATGGGAGGAAAATAATATTAATAGTTTGATGTTGCACACTGTCAATCGCCTGATAGTATTTCATAGCTCGCCTCTCCCCTATATTATAATGAAAAGATTACAATATTATTTTTCATGATTTACAACTGGATCCAGATATTATATACAGGCATATTTACAGATTTTCAGCTAGATCCAGATTAATGTACAGGCCTATTTACATTACTTCTGACATCTAATAAAGGTGACACAGAGGTGGCCAAACTCATCATGAGTTTTATTAATGCATTTTTCTTGAAGTTTTGAAAAGAAATTATTTTCCTGCATAATCCTAATTTAAGTAACCATAGGTCTAGATATAGACATAGTTTTATTTCAAGTTAGCCTGAATACAATAAACATTAGCCATGGGCTACTTATGCAGCAGCCACGGTCTCTGGTTTATTGTATAAGCCCCACTGGAGGATGTTCTTAAGGACAGCTAAGACACCAAAAATAAATCTCACTTTAATCAATGCTAGTTAAAATCTATTTGCGTTAGGATAACAAATCATATGTGTGCAATGGTCATACTCCAAAGAATTTGTATGCCCTGTGTTTGGATGTTTGTGATGTTAATTGTTGAACAAACAATTGAAAGTTGACCGCAAACCATCCACCCCATAAATGTTGATATAAGTTGCTTATTACATGTGACAAAATTGTAATTACACTTGCATCTTAATCCTTACATAATTGGCAACCAAAAAAAAAAAAAAAGGATCCTGTGATTTTTAGCTCAGCTGAGCCTATGTTATGACTGTCCGGCCAGCTGGTGTCCACAATTCACATTTTCAACTTCTTCTCCGGCAGCCAGATTTACTTCAAACTTGGTGGGGATGTGCCGTGGTTGGGTCTGTACCAAGTTTTTTCAAATGGTTATGATCCAGTTATTTTTGGATTTTTTATGAATTCTTTTAGGCCAAATTGAAAAAAAAAAATTCTCGGAAACCACTCATCCAATTGCTTTGACATCACACAGGAAAACTCCAAGGGACACTTAGTATTTAATTTGTTTACCATGTGGCATAGCAATTTTTAAAAAAATAATGATTTTTTTGTGTGTTCTAGATGCTTTCCACTTTTTCTCCAGAACCCTGACTAAGATTTAGCCGAAACTTGGTGGATATGTTCCTGATGTGTATCTTCTGCAGAGAGTTTGACATGTATGATGAATATCTGGGTCAGCTGCAGCCCTCTTGTTCTTGTATTTGATATAAAAGAGAATGGCGCAAATATTTATAAATGAATTATTAAAGGGCCAAGACCAGATTTTGTGAACTATGTCTGTATTGTCAATTTTTGGCTACAGATTTTTAAGGGCCTGCCCTTTGGGAGGGCTCTTTTTGTTTTCTGGTTGACCGTCCATGTGGATGTTGGTCCGAATGTGCACATTCTTGTTACCGCGATATCTACAGAATGCCTCCCTGTATGTTGCTCAAATCTGGCAATATGCTAACTTACCTGGTAAGATAAACTGATTAGATTTTGGTGTCACCATGACCTAATTTGAGCAAATGATGGACCCTTCAGTCAATGCTTGTGTTGAAGGTATGTCTAGTTAAAGTCTAGATCTGTCCCTGTATTGTGTCCCTATTTGTACAGTATCATGTGAGTTTTTAGTACCATTAAACTTTATGGAAACTTAGGATTAACATTATTGATATTGAGTGTGACTTAAATAACAGAGCAGATGTTGCTTGAAACATTTGGTTCCTTTGTTGTCATTGTGAAAATTTTCTTTGATTCTTCAACATTCGTATGGTGGCACATTTCAATAGGGCATACACTTCATTGATGACTGCTTGTGACAGTTTTCCAATAATTTAAGGAAAAAAAGATTCAAGATTCATTTCATTTATTTGACCAGAGTAGTGTAGTACATGTATATGTACAAGGTAATATCATGCACAATACAGTACAGTGTCTTTCTGTTAATCTCTGAAATACATGTACAGTAATTTTGGTCTAGGAGACTCATAGTAAGATTTTTTTTAAAATCGCTATCGCATGAGCTACCTTTTTTTAATCACTATCGTATGAGCTACCTATTTCTATCTAACATTGTATAGTTTGGTGACACATTTTTTTGAAATATTGAAATGCTTTAACATAAATATTTCAGAGTAAATGAAAAATATTTATTATAAAAATCATCAAGGTGGATGAATAAAATATGGATTAGATCTTAGGGATGGGACAATTCAGAGTTGCATCTGTGTATTGTGGAACTTAATGATCTGAATCAATACTGAAGTGCACATTAAGATGTAAATGTGACTGTGCAAGAGCGAATTGCTAGGGAATTCAATTTGTACAGCGATTCAAAGGTCTGATGGGTTTGGGTGCCAACTCATCTCATCAAAGACTGAGGTCAGTGGCCCCTGGTATGTGCATAGTTGCTTCGCCAGTTTTCAGGGTATCACAGTTTTGGTGGTAATGACTTTGTATCCGATCGTTGTGATGTCAGAAACAATTTCTTATCAAAACAGCATTGAAAATTATCAGTTATGCTTACAAACTACCCAGTATTAAATACATTAAAATGTGAAGGCATCGACTAAATTCACTCGGAGTACCATGAGAACTGATGTGCCATGGAAACTGGCTTCAGCAGGATATATATATATATACCAGGGTGTAAACATTCAAGTCACTAACATGAAAGTAAACATTTTTAATGCCAAGGAATTCTGATGTTCAAGAAGCAGTGCGATAGGCTCTTATAGCCTACTACAAAATGTCTCGCTTGTTGCTGAGCAAGAACCCATGCATAACTTGACATGAGTGTACATATATATATATGCATGAAAAGGTCTACAGAGTGAGTCATCTTCTCTGGAAAATATAAAAAAGTCTAATGATATTGATACCATGTGGCAAGGTTTACATCGTGACACGTAGTCAGTCACAGGTTAAGTGCATACATGTACATGTTTCACCCCTAACAAATGTACATGTAATTAGATTTTGTTTGGCAGAAACCATTCTTCCAATGTGCAAATAGAGTCTGGACCTAAGATTTTACCTTCATCTGTACCAAATGTACAGTAAATTTCCCTCTGTACATCTCATTATTATGCCCCCCGCCTCTTTCCGAAGGGGCAGGGAGCAAAAGCAATTGCCCACTTCTGAAGGAGCAGGGAGCAAGAGCAATTACTTTGTCCATGTGTGCTTGCATGCGTGTGTGTGTGTCCATCCCAGCAGTTTTCACATGATAACTTAAAAAGTTTTGGGTATAGGGCTTTCATATTGCACATACTTATAGTCCTGCATAAGGTCGCAGATGAGTTCGAAGATTGGTGACTTTGACCTGAATCCGAAAGTCACAGAGTCATTTTAATGAATTTGGTTTCCTAGCAATAAGTTGAAAAGTTTTGGACATAGGCCTTTTATGTTGCAAGTGATTATAGTCCAAAGTAAGGTCTCAGACGAGTGTGAAGATGGGTGACCTTGACCGATTTCCTAACGTCACAGAGCCGTTTTTACCCCTTGGTCCATATTTAAGCCAGAGGGTATTGCTATCGTCTGTGTGTCCATTTCTCTTGTGCGAAGATTTCAGAAAACCAGATTAGCTGGGAACATATATTTTTGTTGTTGGTCACCCTTTTTGAAGAACTTGCATGTCAAGTTCAAAGGACAATGATCTGGACCCAATTTTAAGCTCACAAAGGTCAATTACCTAAGAATTTCTAACACGCAATGTCAGGAGAAAGTGAATTGTTAGGATCATAAAACATTAACAGATATCACCCTTCTCGGGGTCTTTGTCAAGTTTGAAGGCCAATGACCTTGACCTAATTTGAAGGTCACGAGGCAATTTTTCTCTCTAATAAATGTCTTGTACATGAGATCTTAAGAGCTGGATAAGATAGGTTCATAAGACTCTTACAGTTAATCACCCTTGTAAGAGTCTAGTTCAGGTTAAAAGACAGTGACCTTGACCTGATTTCAAGATCACAAGGGTCAATCCATTGAAACAAAATTGCAAGGAATTTTAGAGGAACCAGATTACCTTAAATCACAAAACTTTTACAGTTGGTCTCCCTTTTGAAAGGTGAATTCAAGTTTGAGGGAGAGTGACCTAGACTCAATTTTAAGATCACCTTGATCAGTTTACTTTGAAATTCTTGCACATGATATCGGGAGAATCAGATCCCTTTTGTGGCCAGCCAAGGGGTTTTAAAGCATTAACTGTTAATTGAACAAAGTTGGTTTTCATGTGATAAGTTGAAAATTTTTCACCAAGGCCTTTCATATTACACATGATTTTAGTCCTGCATAAAGGTAAGTCTCAGGTAAGTTTGAAGATGGTTGACCTTGACCCAAATCCCAAGGTCACAGAGCCATTTTAGTGAATTTGGTTTTCACATGATAACTTGAAAAGATTTTAACATATCGTACTCATTTCAGTACATGTAGTAGCAGGCTGTGCTTATGCAAAGATATCATCGAGCAGACATGGTTTTCGCAGATTTTTGTGATATGGGAGTCCCTGTCTTGAACGTCCCCTCATGTGAACAGCCACCTAGTTTGAATGACCACATTTGGTAACCAAAGTTGTTTTTTGATAATTTACCTCTTAGGAATGACCACCTGCTAAATGCGACCATGCAAAATGAACACATTTTGCAACTGCACAACATAATTTTAAGCCATATCTGGCCACTATGCCTCAAGTCGGCCAACATTCTACATACTCACCCATTATTCTTGTTGAATTTATTGAGTGCAAACAAAAAAGGATTTCTTTCTACAGTAAGTTTACTTAAGTATTTAATTTGATCAATCTGTATCTATTCTTCCTTATTTCAAATTCTCATGAGCATAGGATCTTTCCATTTATTTTCATTTTTACCATGGCAGTGAATGTGGCATACTCCACATGTACAGTGGTTCCCCTCTCATAAGGCCACCCCAAATGCACTACAAAAGGTCAAACCCCTCATAAGAGGGGTGGCCTCCCTTGAGGGGTAAAATACAATGAAGATGCCACACTTGCTGCATGGAGGACTGGCCGTTGTAGAGGGGCTGACTTGTCCACAGGGGGGCCTTATAAGCAGGGGACCACTGTATTGGGCCTCTCCACAGCAGATCTCAGAGGATTTGACCACCATATTTCTGTCTCTGTATTCTAGGATATTATATGGATTGTTGTCTGAACTAGACTTCATAATGATCTGCAGAAATTTACTTGTGATGGGAACTCTATCGCTTCCACTCATGATCATTCACATCCGCCATCTGATAAATGCTTAAAATCCAAATGCACGCGAATGTTACTGTAGCTCTCCTGAAACATCCAGAACAGTCTTCGTCATTTCCTGGGGATCTTTGACCCACTTGGTCATCACATTTTTGCATGCAAAACGTAACCTAACTGTGGCAGATAAGCAGAAAGCCACAGAAATATTTTTTTAGTATGCTCATTTCTAATTGAACAATGTTTTATCGTAGTACATTCTTTATATTCTTTAAAATGAACAATGAACTTCTGTTAGATCAAAATCAAATGGAACCCCGATCAAACACGTGCTTGCCTGCTTGAGTACTGTAGTTCTAGAAATTTCCGCGCGTGTTTAATGTCGTGCAAACTCAATTTTTATCAAGTAACACAATTTTCGCGCATTTTAATTTCGCGCAATCCAATGCCATACAATGTAGTGAAATACAATGCAACTTATTTTCGCACATTTTAATTTCGTGTTCTGAGTGGTAGCGCGAAAAGCGCGAAATTAAATCAAGCGCGAAAATTTTTAGTATTACATTATGCGACCGACACTGGCAAGTTCGCTTGATCCCTTTTTCACATAGTTCAGAGCGAGGTAAACATGGCACCCAAAACACAGATGGTGGCAGTGGGAAAATGCCAAGTCGTATTTTGATCCATAACTTATGAATAATACGGCGAGTTAGGTTCCACCAAATGTGTATAATAAAGTTAAGACAGTGAGTTATGCCATCAAAATAATTTTATGACAGTTTAAGCTGATTACTGCACAAGTGAAGGGTATCAAGTGATGCATCAAGCCCATTGAGCGTAATGGGAAAATGACAAAACTCATGACATGCAAATATTTTCAAATTGCGAAACACATTTTTCAGCACCCAGACTAGAGTTCTTTATTGAAATAAAGATTTTAAGGGTTATAATTGTTAAATTTAAATGATCATTTCTTTTCAAAGCATATATGTAATTGATAATGATGAACTGGTGGTGACAGAAATTTGCATACCTTGCTACTTGGGAAAGTCCGCCCTGGATATGAGTAAGGACCCACTATCTGCTGTTGAGGTCATGCATGTGGGGTTCCTCCAATGAGTTACTACCTGCATTATATGACCGCTACTTGGTCTGCGCTAAGGGTGGTCACCCAAAAAGGAGACTACTGTAATAATATGTCTGAATTAACAATACCACAAGCAATTACACATATTATAGAATTCATATGGCATAAGATAACAACAATTAACCCTCTTCTTTCATCAGAAGCAGTTAACTTTTTTCAACATTAAAAAACCCCTGAATTTTCAAGCTTAAAAGGTAGGGGGTGTGCTTCTATATTAGGGCATGTGCTACAATTGAAATGAATATAGATAACGCACACTTTTGTAGCCTAATTTATTTTTCTGAAGTCCTAGTGCACGTTATATACAGGTGCAGAAGTCAGGACACTTTTTTTTTCCCCCTTGTTTGTACATTTTGAACCAAGTTCTCGATCATGGAGCGTATGGGAGATCGTCGGCAGAATTCATATATGGGCGATAATACAAGCAATCATCGAAACATGCTTTAAAAACACTCTAAAATGTCCCATATTTCTTCAAATATCGTATATGTCTGCTTTACTTACTCTCTTATAAAAACAAATCTTAGCAAAAGATCAACTTTTCTTGGATTGTTTCTGTGTTTTGTTACCTCAGAGTGGGGAGTGTTGTTGAAAGTCGATGTACCGACTTGAAATTTATCACCGCTAGATGTCGCTGTGACATGTATTAACAGATCGTGGCCATTTGCAAGTTTACTTGTACTTCACAAGCTCGTTATTTTGACCCGCCTGCTCATTGAACTGATCGAACTGGGATTTCCAAATGATTTGATATTTATTTTCCAACAAATTACTGATGCATGGACAAAATCTGACAGATATGTAGGAGAATGGATGCGGTTTGAGTTGAAGGTGCATGCGTGCAATGACTGACGGTCACACACACGGCCCAGTTTACCGATAGTAACTGTTGGAGTGCATGATTCAGATTAGAATAGAAGTCTTCGACATTTAGGTAACTGGAAATTTTGGACAAAAATTGAATGATTTAATTGAATAAATATACATGTAGTACAGAGGGGAAAATGCAGCGGACAACCCAGTCGTTTTGAACTGCTGGTTACTCCTTTTGATGTGTGGGTTTGCTTGAGCGGGCGCATGGCATTTGTTTTGGTATTTTTTACATGCGCGTTATACACAGGTATATGGGTTTTTACCTGGTTTCACAAGGCAAAATCGTACTTGCGCGTTATACACGACTGTGCATTAACTTTGGGGAATTATGGCAGTTGTAATCCTGCATAAGGTCTCAGACAAGTTCGAAGGTGGATCACCTTGACCCAAATCCCAAGGTCACAGAGCCATCTTAGTAAATTTGGTTCTCACACAATAACTTTGAAAATTTTTTGACGTAGACCTTTCAAATTGCAGATGATTATAGACCTACTTAAGGTCTCGGACAAGTTTGAAGATGGGTGACCTTGCCACTGGACTGGCCATGAATGTCCTTATAACACAAGAATGACTCCTGTCAGTAGCAGCTGTGGCATTGGGGGGGGGGGGTTAGATCTAACAATCTCTGATTGCATTTTAATTATAACAGAAAGCTACTGTCTGAATCTTAATCTGAGAGTTTAAAAGTATCAAAGTCTGTACACATAAACAGCATCAAAGGAACCACATTTGCTACTTTTATTGTGACCAGCATCCATGCTGTCAGAAATGAGCGATGTTTAGACGTAGGTGGAAGTCCTGGAGGAAGAGATGACCCAAGCAATCTATTTGCTTCTCATGTGGCTATACATGTCAAAAACCTATAAATTGAAGTTGGAAAAGCACCTCATTCTATTATATCTATAAACCTAGCTATTCCAGATTTAAATTTTGTATATTTGCATTGAACTGAAACTGCTACAACATTGATTTGTGGTTCATTGGATGCAGCTACCCTACAAATCTATCAATTGAAGTTTGAATGACACCTCAGTCTGTAATTTGAAGTTATTCAAGATTTACATTTTGTGTATTCACCTAATTTGCATAAATTAAAGTGCTATAATTTTGGCTCATGTTTTATTGGATGGGGCTATGTCACAAACCTTCCAATTGAAGTGGAAATGGCGCCTGTCTCTGTAATAGTTTTGAAGTTATTCCAGATTTAAATTTTGTGTATGTTAAACTAATTTTCATGAATGAAAAGTTAAAGTGCTAAAACTTTGGTTTATGGATGTGGTTTTGTCTGAAATGTACAAATTGAAGTTAGAATGACGCCTCTATCTATAGTAGTTTGGAAGTTATTCAAGAATTCCATTTGTGGATACACCTAATTTACAAAAATAAGTGAATAAAGAAGAAAAAAAAGAATGAATTTGAGGAAGAACAAGAAGTCTGTGTTTACATACAGACTTAGATAAAGAGATAAATAAAGAAAAAAAGTATTTGAGAAAATATAAGAAGTAGTTCACACACAGACTTAATTATGGTTGCAAACCTGGCATTCAATTTATTGTTTCAACACAGTTGCCTCTGGCGGTGCCCAGGTTACAAATTAAACTGACACCAAAGGAGTTAATATATAAAAGGAGAAAGAACATCCATTTTAAACATGTTTCAACATATGTCCAAGTTATCTAAGGCCAAACAAAAATACATGTGTGGTTCCGGTAACCCTACTGGCCTTACTGAAAAGGCCCAGGCCTTATAAATTTTATGACACATGAAACAATAGTTTCAATCCCCGCCTCCCTTATAAAAGATATTCAACCCTGAAAGCTTTATTTGTGCTGTTATTTTGCAGTAAGGTCAACTCAAGCACAGCATTTTATTTCAACTTGGTCTGGGTTTACATGGGCCAGGAAACAGCATAGCTGCATAGCCACAGTTGTTAAGTGATCATTATCATAATATTTTGCTAAGTTCCATGTTTCTGTTCTCTGAGTTAGCAGGGCAAGTAGTTGGTAAAGTAAAGAACTTTAAAACATGACTTACTATCTGGACTTTAATCTGCCCGCTGGGTTGTGTCTGAAGCAATTATCATTACAAATCCAAATGCGACATGATACCCAGGCAAATCATGCATGTATAGGCGAGCGCCATTTTGAAAATGGTGCAAGTTTGGGGCAATACATTGTAGGAGTAAGAGGCCCAATAAATAATATACACCATAAAACAGCCTATATCATATCATTACAATGTATAGTCATTATGTACACTCAGAAATATTTGTGAAATATATACTTTTTGTTTCATATATTATAACCCCCCCCCCCCCCCCCAAGATTATTCCATTACTATCCTTATTTACAAACCATTGGCTGCAGAATCCACAATTTTCAAAATGGCAGCCAGGCCCATGGGTTAGTTCCAATTGGATATTTTGAAGAGGTAGTTTTCAAAATATATGTGCATTTAACAGAAGGTAAATTTATCGAATGAATGTAATGTACAATATATAATGGGACTTTTCCAGTGTGAGCGTTACCTAAAAATGGAAATACAATGCCTTGAAGTTACCAAGTTTTGGCAGCGGTTGGGTCCAGAATAGGAATATTGTATCACACACTGCAGTTGCCCCCAGGCTATGAATTAAGTAGCAGCACTGGGCACAGGAGCCAAGAACCGTCACTGAGGCAACAATCATGAAGATACTACCTAGTGGAAAAGGTTGCCCAGATGGTGGATACAGGTCTGAAAGTACACAAGTGTTTTTATATAATTGTTGAAAAACATTGTCTCCTCTACGACCAGTTTCAATGTCATTGTGTAATGGACTGACCTCTTTGGTGTGCTGTAAAATGCCTCAGAACAGAAAAGGATGTTTGATACAGACCCAGGTCCACTGGATTGAATACATATATAACTGTGTCATAGGTTCAGACAGCTAATAAGGTTTTCTTACAAGTCCAAGAATCCTCAGATTTTATGTGAAATGGCAGGATTGCTCGTTGGAGGTCTTTAATGTTCAAAACAAAGAGGTTGGCGTTGGGTTAGACCTTTGTGATCATGTACAATGAATTACAGTGTGAGTAGTGCACATGAAGCACACAATTCCACAACACTGTTTGCTGTATCATGTTTATTTGAACCTGTCCAATCCCAAAGCAAGGTCAAATGCAAGGCAAGGTCGACTGCATTCTCAAGTTACAAAAAAACTCAAGCTACTTGTATCAGTATTGTATCGAGGAGTGAAATGTATGTACATACATATGCATGGTGCACACATGCATAGGTCAAGGTTTTTTTTTTTTTTTTTTTTTTTAAGTCTGTTTTTCTTAGATACTCCCAATATTAGGATATTAAGATTTGGTGCTGATGTCTAAAACAAAAATAAACTGGTGGGTGGTACAAAAAAAAATCCAATGAAATTTCATCTTTAATAAATGCACTGTATGTCAGTCAGATGGCAAACTTGACAAACGCAATACTTGTATACAATGTAGTGAAGCAACAGTTACCACCAGTTATTTGCCACAAATTAAAATTGTTAAATACTAGAGGATTATTTTAAGTACATGTATGCCTGATTCTCATTGCTTTCAAAGGCTTTGAGTTCATTAACATTATTGGGAAGTTGGGGTTAAAAAAAGATGTGCTTTCATGTGAAGCAACTACTTTACAGCCAGAATATGTGTGAAGTCAGAGAATCACAATTTGAATACATGTACCTGATTCATTTATTGTTTACCTTTTAGGGCAATCATATTAAAGCAGTGTCTGGTAAACATTTACATTCAATCTAACTTATAACATTTGCAAGTATAAGAGAGAGCCTTGTGTGTTATGGAACCATAACACTGGTGTCCCGCCCACATTCCAATAAGCCACGCCTACCTGGGTTTCCGGAACTTAACACTTGAACATGCTCGGTAAATCAGTTTTTGATTGTTTCTCTTAATTCTTTGTATCAAGTTTCTAAATTTCGTGTAATTGAGCAGAAAAAGTACCGGTAAGAGGGAAATGTAAATATAAGCAATGAGGGTCGCTTTTGTGTGTGTTATGGCATAATGATGCGGGTGATTGAAGCTGGCATCGAGCGAGGTGCACTGGCGTGTGCCATGCCCACAATGTCAGCTTCAATCACGCCAGTCATTATGCCATAACACACACAAAATTGACCCTCATTTCTTAAATATTTACAGTTGGGATGATACATATAGCAAGTAAAGAGGCCATAAAACTCCAGGTGTGGCACAACATTCACTTGAGCAACATGTATATAGTTGACTTGTTTAACTCATTCCATACTATGGTCACAGGCCTTGGTCAGTGGTTCTGGCACTACCTGGCAAGTCATGCTATAGCTGCCGCAAGGGCAGCTGAAGCATGACTTGCCAGGCAGTGCCAAAACCACTGAATTAAGACTATAGACATGTTGGTACCAGAGCGAAAGCTCTTTTCATGAAGAATTTAAGTCTTCAATTGTCATCTCAAATCTTGGTAAATATACAGAAAAATCAGGGACTGGTATGGAATGAGTTAATACAGCATTACAGAATACAGAATTTTATTAACACATTTACGCCCTCTTGGGGCCAAGTGTACAACTATACAACGACAAAGTGGCATACAATAAAAGTTGAATGCCACCAGTTGTACATGCACATGTACAACTGGCACAGTGATGTTGTACATGGTACTCAGACAACTCCACACTGCTACGATGTGCTATTAATGTCCCAGCTCAGGCTGAGTTCACATTGCTAGCCATTGAGCTTGAATGGCATGGTAGGCCTAAAACTGCAGTCCAAAGAATTTGTGACAAAACTGTGAGTTATGCCAGACTAAGAATGTATTGTACATGGTGGCTAGGTTAAGTCAAAGTTGGGTGACCTTGACCCAATTCCTTAAGGTCACAGATACACATTAGTGAATTTGGTTTGTGCATGATAACTTGAAAAATATTTGAGCTAGAATTTTCCTATTGCACTGGATTAAAATTCTCTGTAAGGGCAAGGTCAAGTTGGAAGGTGACCTTCATACACATGATACATCTGTCTGTCTATCCATTTGTTGATCTGTCCATGTTTCCACACTATAACTTTTTGACCTACTAGGGCCTGGATATTGCACAGAATAATAGTCCTGTATACAGGGCTAGGTTAAGTTCAAAGTTGGGTGACCTAGATGCAATCCCCAAGTCACAGAGCCACATAAGTGAATTTGGTTTCTGCATGATAACTTGAGAAGTTTCTGGGCTGGCGGTTTTATATTGCACAGGATTATAGTCCCCTATCAAATGCTAGATTAAGTTCAAAGATGTTACATTGCACGTGTATCACCTGTTTGTTCATCCATCTGTCTGTCTGTCTGTCAAGCCGCGTACAGTAGGCCCTCCTTTGAAAGACCACTCCTTTGGGAGACCACCTCTTTTGAGAGACAACATTTGCCAGGCCTCTCTGTAGTACTTTTCACATTATTTACATCTCCTTTGAGAGACCACCTGCTTTAAGTGACCACCTTTTGGGTGGCACTAGGGGCGGTCTCTCAAAGGAGGGACTACTGTACCAGGTGATAACTAGAAAGCTTTCTGAATTTAGACTATTTACTTGCACATGCTTATAAATGCACCACTGCAAAGCCTAGTTTAAGTTAAGAGCCCAGTGACCTTGACCTCTTTCTTCAAAGTCATATGGTGCTACAATATAAAAAAAATGCATGATATATCTGTGTAGTTTTTACTGTTCATGACTACAGTTATTTCAGATGGGACCTGTGATTACTAAGGCTGTCAATAATTAGGGGAGGGGGTGCTTGGATCCAACGAGCTCTGATTGCATTTCATTTGTCCAAGATAAATTTGTTTATACCTGCTTTGAAATTGTGAAAAGAAATTTATTCACTTTCTTGGCCTCTTGCAAAAAGCAGTCTGTACCAAAAGTCCTCAGTCCTTGATTTTTGCTGACAAAAAAATTGTTGGACTGATAGAAAATGTACAGTTTTAATGTGTAAAAGCACGCAGGTTTGTTGAAATATCAGCAAGATAACTGATTGCTAAAAAAAGTTGACACAGTCTGTGAAAGTATGTAATTTTTACAGAGGTGAAACACAATAGGAACATGTCTATTTTCTGAAAATGGTAAAGTTGGCAGACCAGTTCATTTTAGACACACATTGTAGAAAAGAACTGGTCATTTCTTATGAATTCCCTGATATTTTTTTGCCCTCAAGTGTTTCTTCAGCAAGTTTATTTTTAGCTCAGCTGACCACAGGCCAGAGCTCGTAGCATCAATCATATCTATCCATTTGTTCTTCCACAAAGTTTCGTTTGTGATTGTGATAGTCCACAAATGGAGGGAATGCATTTGTGAGATTTAAAAATAAAATGGTCATCACGTCTAAATTTGTGAATATCCATAAACCATTACAGGAACAATGTGCAGCCTGAGGCAAAAGTCAATATCAGTCATGATGGTGTGTGCCAATGGAGATATTAATTGGAGCTTATGTCAGATAACAAAAACATGTTAAACTGCGCATGCAAAATTCATTCTTGTGATCTTAAAAAAAAAAAATCGAACTTCTAAATGTAAACCAAATGTCCATGAAGCTATTGATCAAGTTACATAAAATTGTGTGATTCTTTGACATATTTTTCAAGGTCCTTAACTCATTCCATACTATGGTCACAGGCCTTGGTCAGTGGTTCTGGCACTGCCTGGAAAGTCATGCTGCAGCTGCCCCAAGGGCAGCTGCAGCATGACTTGCCAGAACCACTGACTTAAGACTATAGGCATGTTGGTACTTGAAAGAAAGCTCTTTTTATGAAGAATTTAAATCTGCAATTGTCGTCTTAAATCTAGGTAAATATATGGAAAAATCAGACTAGTATGGCATGAGTAAAGCACTTAATAAAAGACACTAAATTCAATATGGTCGGAAAGAATAAAGTCAATGATACAACGTGTGAAAGTGTCACAAATGTGTATCATGTTGAAATTTGATATTGCATAATGTGGTTGATAGATGTTTGACTCTACAGGGGTTTAATATTGAAAACTTTGTGGTTTCTGAGCAAAGTGGTGAAATTTCTTAAATGTTGAGGCATTTGACCTCCTCCCTTATCTAAAACATTTTCAGGGTTTTGGGGAAGTGTCGTTTGTGGCCAACCCCCAGGTTTCCCAGGACTGTGGCAGGTGGTATTCCTTTCTACTGGAGAGGTGTTATAAACTGGAGCAAAAGGATGTCTGGTGTGTGGTAATTTGATTTTATTGTTTTCAGCTTTGTTGCTTCAAAGTTGTTTATCATGATGGGATTACCTGCCCCAAGCTAAAGGGGCATGTTCAGAACACCCACTTACATCTGTGTCGTGTGAGACATGCCTTGACAGGTCAGCTACATGCAGGCAGACTGAATATATAGGTGATTGGAGAACTGGTGAATGGTTCAAAATTGTTGCAGATAACACAAGACTGAATTCTGTGTTTCAAGTGGGTATGGTTCACACCTTACTTGTTTGTATAACAATACTTAATCCTCTGACAAGCAAACTGTAGAAGCAAGCTGTACCAGTGAAGAAAGAAGTTCTGAAAGATTTGCAGGTCAATAAGCTTAAGAAAGTGTCTGTCATAACTGCACAGTGACCCCTCACTGCAGTTAGTGCTGTGAGCAGGTGAGGCAAACAGGGCTGCACGTACAGAAACAAAATGAAGATGGCGACTACAATTTTGTGGACATTATTGTCAGTTTCCTTCCTCAGTGGAGTGGACGGTGCAGGTTATGAAGTTAATGCTGACCTTCTGAGTGATATTTTGCACGGATACAACTCAGAAATTCGGCCCGTCAAAAATATGACTTCACCTACACTGATCAATATCAGAATGACAATATACCAAATTAGAGAATTGAATGTGAAACTCCAGTATCTTCAGACCAATGTCTGGTTGACATTGGTTTGGAAGGATGAAAATCTCAGCTGGAATCCCTCCAAATACGGAGGTCTTCGTTATGTCAATATACCTGTTGCAAAGGTGTGGCACCCAGATATTGTTCTGTATAACAGTGTAGATGAGGCAAGATTGGTGACTGAAATTCTTGCCAATACAGAAATGAAACTTGCTCAGGATGGCACAATATGGTGGCACATACCTGCCATGTTGAAATCATCATGCAAAATGAATATGGCGGATTATCCTTTTGACATTCAAAAGTGCCAATTTAAGTTTGGCTCATGGACCTATCATGCTTTTCAGATTAACATTACAAGTGACCTTGACTCCGCAATTATGAACCACTTCATCACCAATGGGGAATTTCAGGTTTTAGGAACACCAGCAGTCCACAATGAACATGTTTACCCATGTTGTCCTGAGCCATACACAGATGTAACATTTACAATTATACTCAAGAGGAGACCACTATTTATCATAATGAGTTTGATTTTGCCTTGTTTATTTCTCGTCACAATTGGAACATATGTATTCTATCTGCCACCTGAATCGGGGGAGAAAATTGGACTTGCAGTGACGGTTTTGTTAGCAATGATGGTTTTTCTACTGCTGATTATGGACAGTACACCACCCACTTCTGAAGTAGTACCATTAATACAGCAGTTTTTCATGGCTTCCATAGTGTTGCTGGCTGTAACAACAATGATGTCAGTTATGATCATGAATTTCCACTTCAAAGGGGACCATAGCACTAGTCCCCCTCAGTGGGTACGCATTATAACCTATGATGTCCTGGCAAGAATCACGTGCATGCGTCCCATTGTAAAGTTGCACTTACAGGCTTTAAAGGACTGCAGAATAAGAAACAGTCTGAAAAAAATGAAAACTAAAGCCAGTGGGAACAGTATTGTACTGGTGAATTATAATGCAGCAGGGACAGAGAATGGTAGCATGATATGCAACAGTGGTGACCCCTTGCAACCAATAAGAAACTTAGGGACAAATATTTCCAGTGACAAAAATTCCTCTATGCAGCTCCTAGCAGCAATTCTGGAGGAACTGAAACAACAGAGGGTCTCAAAGAAAGAAGTTTCCGATAGGAAAGAACAATTCAAAGAAATAGAATGTGAGTGGCAAGTTTTAGCATTGATTTTAGATCGAGTCTGTCTTTTCTGCTTTGCCGTGTTGTCCTTCATTGCAATTGTTGGAATATTTGCACAGATTCCACCTGAATACTACAGCAGCCAGGGAATGTAACTCGGAGAGAAAAGCAACTTTGGGTGTGCAGAGGAGAGACAAGAGAAAAGTGACTCTGGGAGTTTAGAGGAGAGACAAGAGAAAAGTGACTCTGGGAGTGTCGAGGAGTGACAAGAAAAGTGACTCTAGGAGTGTCAAGGAGAGACAAGAGAAAAGTGACTGTGGGAGTGTCGAGGAGAGACAAGAGAAAAGTGAATGTGGGAGTGTCGAGGAGAGACAAGAGAAAAGTGACTCTGGGAGTGTCGAGCAGATAAAAGTGACTCTGGGAGTGTCAAGGAGAGACAAGTGACTGGGAGTGTTGAGGAGAGACAAGTGACTCTGGGAAAGTTGACAAGAGAAAAGTGACTCTGGGAGTGTCATGGAGAGACAATGTCGTGATTTTTATAAAATCTGCTGGGCCTCTATCCAGCAAACTCTACGTTGGGATCCTGCTGAAATATGCTGGACCTCCAGCCAGCAGACTTGATTTCTGTATCGGGATGCTGCTGGAATCTGTTGGGCCTCTCCCCAGCAGATTCTCTATGTTGGGATCCTATTGGAATATGCAGAGCTTGTACTCAACAGACTACATATGTAGAGGTCCTTCTGGACTCCACTGGGCCTTTACCCAGCAAACACTCCAAAAAAACAATTCCAGTCCATACCAGCCGCCATTTACTCTATCCTCAGTCTAGTGGTTTATACTATGTTAAAATGTAACAAAAGCCAACAAATGAGAATGCGTACAATAACATCATCAACAAACTTACTTGTACAGTGCTAGCTGCTGTATGCAACCACTGCCGTGAGTAGCCACATTGCTTTTTGTGATCACTAGGCTCGGACATAGGAGTCAGTATCTTTGTAAAAGTTACCTGTGGTTACTAAGGTATTTTAAATGACTAAGGTATTTTAAAAATGAATTATTACAGGGCCATGATAGAATTTGTGTGCAATATGTCTGTACATGTAGTTCCTATTTTTCCACATATTTTGGAAGTGTAGATCTGTTTGTGTGTAAGTGTACAACTGTGTTATTTTTTTTTTTTTGGGGGGGGGTTGTTGTTCCATGTCTGTAATGAGTACCAGAACTGTTGAAAAATAATTGCGCATTTTTATTTCTACTGCAAAAATTAAGTGTCATCTTTTAATTTACATGTATATTTTAGTAAATTAAAATATTGTATAATTATCCCATAAGACACCATGTTATATCCATTTTGCAGAAGGAAGGGCATTTGTTTCAGAATATATTGTACCATAAAGTCAAGCTTGCTTAACTCCTTTTGTACAGTATACTAATATGGTATTTTACAGTACAAAGTTTTCTTTATTTTGTGTGTTATTTCTATATCTGTTATTTGAGCACACAGCATTCTCTAAAATAAACCTTTATATACATTTATGTTTACAATGAATATTTAGTTAACATGCTGCAAGTTAAACAAGCATACGTTTTGGATTCTTTTGGGTAAAGACGAGCTATAAATTTATGTGATTCAGCTATACATACCAAGGAGCATTGCCTTTGGTTGGAATTGACTTGGATTTATTTCATTAGGACTATGGTTTGGATATGGTAATGATACTGCCTAATTATTACCTATTATAAATTGAATACACAGATCTGTATAAATACATTTATCAGTAAGGCATTACCTCAGTGTCACCCTTTCATATTTCTACTTAAAGATATGACTATACGGTACTGAGGCAATAAAACTAATTTATTTGCATTTTTCCCGGAGTGATCATAAAGGAATTACCTACGGAAAGTTTGGGAAAATATGTTAAAACACATTTTCAGTTATTGAAAGGCATGAAAAATCAGTGGTATTGTGGTATAAGTTCTAGGAAGTTTTACAAGGTCTGATTTGAAGGAGAGGGAGTGGTTCCACAAGTGAGTTGTAAGTGCAAAGTACAAATTTAAGGATCCAGAACTGGTTTGCAAAGACGTGTACAAATTATTCCATCAATCCATATAGCTTAAAACAAGAAGTGCTACAAATTGTACATTTTGAATAGCTTAAAAAACGCTGCCACGTGTTTTCTGACACAGTTATATGCCTTAATGTGTCCTTTGCTATATATTTATACAGTAGTCATAGAAATGCATCATCCCATTATTTCAAAGAAATATGGATTCAATTTTTTTTACTTATACTCATGAAAACGTCAAGTTTGTGGCAAAGGCATTGAAACAAGGTAAATTACAGGTCTTTGATTTGTAATGCATAGCTTAGTTTTGTCAAACATTTAGTCAAAGCCCAATCCCTTTGTTGTGTCCAGTGCAGGGTTGCCTATTCAACTTCAAACGTTTGTAAACATCTCGGTAACAAAACAAAAAGCACAAAAAAACCCCACCAAAACTAACTTTTTTTGGACAAGTATATAAACTTCATATTTTCACAAAAATTAAAACAACGCTGCTAAAAAATAAAAATGTTAAATTCATATTTCTTTGAGAATGGGATGATGCAATTCTTGGATTGCTGTACAAACACAGGGCAAATGACACATGTGAATGTGTCACAAAACGGAGCATGGGTTTGTCAGTTTTTCAAAAATGTATAAGTTCTTGCACTTTTTGTTTAAATCTTTCGATTGATGGAATAATTTGTACATGTCTTCATAAACCAGTGCTGTATCTTTAAGACAGCACAAGGTGCTAAATCTTCTAGTTTTAAGTTCTGCCTTTAAACATTTTTAAGAACACAATTATTATGTTCACTTGACAGTTGCACGTGATGGTAGGTGATTTGAAAAACCACAGTTGAGGTTTTATAAGCCTGACCATCAAGTCCATGGGAAAGTAGAGTGAGGCACAGCTGTGAATATAAACCATGTTTGGCTGGGAGTTGAACTTTCACTGAGCAGTTACAGATCTGATGGGATAAATGGGATTCGGTACAAAGAAATTTGTCAACAAAGATATTACATGTATGCATGCAGTTGTTCATTGTTCAGGGATCAATCAACCATGCAAATATACAGTATCCACATGGTGATGTTCAATGCCAAGAACAAAAAAAAAAGGCAAAGAATGATAAAAATAAAGTAAAAAGTTCAGATATATATACATGTATAGCCATGACAATTAAAAGGTAGTCTTTCTTTTTTTTGAAGTATGTGGTTGCTCATAATGCTCATATCCATATAACACAATTTTTTATACAGTGGACAGATGTTTCATCACAAACTGTTAAATGAGAGGCAGTATTTATTTTCTCCCTTTGTGACTACATTTCATGGTTTCCCATGTACAATTTTGCATCTGTGGTTGAAATACATGACTTAACAATGCCACTAGTGTGTGGAATTCTTGTACAATTCTCAGATGGGGGATGATGTGTAGCTATACAATAATTGATCTTGTTAAACTATGCAGAAGTGTTAATAAAACTGTTTGGAACATGTACATGTATGCAATTCATATTTAACCTATTTTGAAATACCGTTTCATTGTGTTTTTATTTTCACTGTTTTGTACCATCAGTGATAAAAGTAAAAATAAAGTACATGTACAACAAACTTAAGTGAATTTACCATATGTGCCATCATTTCATTTTGGTCAAGTTACATTTGTTACCTCAGCAGACTTGTCAGTACAGCTCAGGTTTTAGGAAGCTCTGTTATGGATTCACAATTTACATTTTGATCTTTTCTAAAACTGGTGGCCAGATCCTTGTCAAACCAAGTGGACATTTACCTTAGGTGGGTCTCTACCATTTATGTATTTTATTTTTTTGGGTCCTGTTTCAATGATTTATGACCTCATCAGAGGCAATGTGGGTCTTTGTCCATCATCAACAATTGACATTTTCAACTTCGCCAAAATCATCATGCCAGATTTACTTCAAAAGTTGTCAGGATAATATTTTTGGTAGATCTCTCCTAAGTTTGTTCAAATGGTGATGCTCAGTTGATTGAAAAAAATAATGAAGTTTTTGTGCATTTTTGTTGCAAAATCTTTAAAAAAATCTCATTTTCCAAACCTGCCTTGCCAATTGCTTTGAAATCACATAGGAATACTTCAGGAGGCTACTGGACCCTAGTTTGTTCAACAGATGGTGCTGTCATTTTTGCTTTTATTTTATTATTATTATTATTATTATTATTATTATTATTATTATTATTATTATTATTATTTTTATTTTTTTATTTTTATTTTTTTTTTTACCTCTGCTGACTGACGAGTCAGCTGAGGGTATATGATGGTTGGGCATAGTGGCAGGTGTCTGTCCGGCATCCTCCACAATTCGCATTCTGAACTTCTTCACCATCAGCCATATTTACTTCTAACTTGATGGGAATGTACCTTGTGGGTCTCTGCCCATTATATTCAAAAGGTCTTGATCCCTTGATTTTTGAATTTTTAATGAATTTTTTTGTTCATTTTTTGACAAAATCGTAAAAAAAAAAAAAAAAAAAAAAAAAAAAAAAAAAAAATCTTCTTCTCCGAAGCTGCCAAGCCAATTTCTTAGAAATTGCATAGGGACACTTCTACATACCCATGGGCCTTGATTTGTTCAACAGGTCCTGATTTGACGGGGCAAATCATTAAATTTCCTTGTTAAGGCCAGTGCAAGTATTACAATGAAACTTTGAATCACTATTCTGAAGGTAATGTCTGATCAATTGTAGGATAATTTTTCAGTGCTCTATTCTGCATCTGCAAAATGAATGATTCCCCAGAATGTCGATACATTCTGTCAAAAAAAATCTGTTGCAAAGTAACTGAATACATAACAATGAATATACAGTGTTTTGTATTAAATCTGTTTGCGATCAGCAAAGGACGAACATATTTCAGTATATGTACATCTGTAAATGACTGCTTGTAGTGGTAGGGTGGGAAAGTGTCAGTGTGGATCTCAGACACCAGAGAGCTTTTTCTTTCAGTTTCAACCATGGATATGCAAGCTGATTGAGCTGGAAGTCAGTATTAGGTCACGTCATAGTTATTTGTACAGAAGTCAAGGTTAAAGTGGATTTTGTCTCCAATAGGAGACATTCATTTTTAACTGCAATCCTGATCAGGGCAGATTTGTATTATATACTACATAAACATCCATAAATAACACCTTTTCAACCAAAAGAGAGCCCATTTTTGATTATTTTAGACAACTCCTATGTTTTAAATATATGTTAATACATTTTCTTAAGATTATTGTGTGTTTGTGTTGTTCATTTTGTTGAGAAGTACTTTTGACCATGCTAAATACATGAATCTGCCCTGATTCAGGTGGCTCCCTCTTTTGCTCAATATGCGTTAGAGTAGGACCGCATTTAGACATGAATACATGCTATAAAAGCTGTTGATAGACATGAACACCTGCTACACATAGGCTTGTGACATCCCTTTGAAAAACTTTTGACAAGACTATATACATGTATTTGACACAGAGTAAATAATTGCCTGTGGGACCTGTGTATCACTGGTAAACAGTAAAACTATTGAGGCATAATATGACTGGATCACATAAGACAAAGGAATGGCAGTGGCAAACCAAAACTTGGGACTAGGAATTGTATGGGCCACCAGTTTTACAGTAGGTCAGATGTGCTGAACCATAATGCAATGCAGCTACGTGTGTGTATCTGTAGGCCCTGTATATAAAGAAGTGTATGCCCGTTGTGTTGGTCTAACTTTTTGGTATCAAAAAAAAGAAAAATATATATGTGTCATAGTAACTGCGTGGCTCCGAACAGGGATGTAACTTTCCCTGTCAGAGTAATTAAGATGAGTATAATCACAAAGTATAGTAGAACAAAGATTTTGTTTGCAGCCTAGTTGGCCTTGAAGCACCTGGGAGTAAGATAAAAAGAACAAATGTTTTAATCTGGCCTGGAATAAAATTGGGGTTATCACATTATTGCAATCATCATACATGTAGCTATACATGTACAGTGAAACCTGTCTTGAAAGACCACCTCTGGGGATGAACAAATTGTGGTCTCTCAAGACAGGTAATCCCTCATAGGTAAAAATATCAAGAAAAGTACTAAGTAAAGTATGGTGAAAAGGTGGTCCTCCAAGGCCGGTGGTCCTTCATTGAAGTGGTCTCTCAAGACAGGGACCACTATATATGTATTTAGTAGTCCCTCCTGTGAAAGACCACCTGCCTCTTAACACAATATTTGTGGATCCCTATTGCTGTTTTCTCCATGTTATTTGACCTGCATTGACAGACCATCTGCTTTGTGTGACTACTTTTAGATCTGTTTAAGGGTGGTTTCGCTTAAAGGGAAACTACTGCACTTGTTGACCTAACCAGGGATGTGCCATGTTGGCAACTCCCTGATCTGCATGTAACTTCTAGATAGCAGTGTTAGGTAAATCAAGCTTGAATCTGTTCCATGTACATTTATCTTTACTCTTATACCACTGATATTTAGGCTAGATAGAATGTATAGTGTATAACATACATGTATATGACTGTGGTGCTGGAATGAGTTGCAATTTTTGCCCCTGGAGAAGAGATACAGGTATTATACTATGAGCATGAATGATGTTAAGACAACTACTGTGCAGTATTCATGTCTGTGTGCTAACACAGGCATTTGTTAAAGTGTGTGTGTCAGCACACACTTTTTCTTTCTTTCTTTCTTTCTTTCTTTCTTTCTTTCTTTCTTTCTTTCTTTCTTTCTTTCTTTCTTTCTTTCTTTCTTTCTTTCTTTCTTTCTTTCTTTCTTTCTTTCTTTCTTTCTTTCTTTCTTCCTTCCTTCCCTCCCGCCCTCCCTTCTTTCTTTTCTTTCTTTCTTCCTATCTTTCTTTCTTTCTTTCTTTCTTTCTTTCTTTCTTTCTTTCTTTCTTTCTTTCTTTCTTTCTTTCTTTCTTTCTTTCAAATTTGTCTGACATTTCATTTGAAAAGAATTATACATAGAAACTCAAAACTTGGCATTCATACTTCCATAACATGATGCAGTCTTGAGTTTTTGTGAAGAGGTTCAATGGTTTTGAAACACTGCACATTTTTGTAATTTACATGTGATCTTCAAAGGTGAAGGTCATTTGGACTGTTATAATTTTCGTCTCGCCATAACTCTTTCAATTTTTATCCAATTTTGAACATGTTGGGCTCAAATTGTAGCCATTGTCACTCTGCATATTTTTGCAATGTACATGTGACCTCTAAAAGTCAAAGTCATTTGGACCTTTGAAATTTTTATCTAGCCATAGCTCTGTCAATTTGTATCCAATTTCGATCCTATTTGGGCTCTAATTGTAGCTTTTATAACACTGCACATTTTTGTAATGTACATGTGACCTCTAACGGTGAAAGGTCAAGGTCATTTGGACCTTTGAAGTTTTCTTCCAGACATAACACAGCCAATTTCCATCTAATTTTAATCATGTTGGACTCAAATGGTAGGTATTGCAACACTGCACATTTTTGTAATTTACATGTAACCTTTAAGGGTCAAAGGTCAAGATCATTTGGCCCTTTGAAAGTTTCATCTGGCCATAACTTGGTCAATTTACATCTGATTTGGTTCATGTTAGGCTTAAATTGTAGGTATTGTAACACTGTACATTTTTGTAATTTACATGTGACCTCTAAAGGTCAAAGTCAATGTCATTAGGACTTTGAATTTTCATCCAGGCATAATCTTAATGGAATGTGATGTACCACAGGACAAAAGTTGTAGCATTTAATATTTACAACTTTTGAAGGCACACAGACAGATTTGCTTTGAAGAGAATCTTCCATCTAGTTTTTCAGTGAATTCTTTTCTTATGTACAGTATATGTGCTGTCCCAGATATTTTGTTATTCCATGAATTAATTTTTTTCTGTGTCTGTCTGCCGGTCCTCCTTCCTTCCTCCCTCCCTCCTTCCTTCCTTCCAGCCAATTCTGTCCGGAGTTTTTCTCTGCCTCTCTGACAAAATTGTTCCAAAAGTCACCAAGCTGGCGATGTTGATTGAACAGGCATTGAAGTTGTGCAGCTGCTTTGGAATATCAATGATGTTCATAATGAAGCAAATTGGGCATAATTCAAATTTCAAAATCACAATATCTTCAAAACTACAGATAGACACTAAATTCTAAGCTGTATGCATGGATTTGTGACACCTGCCAGTTTTATAGACAGTCAGCAAAAGTTGTAGAATTTTATATTATGCTAAATAGGGGCATTGAAAATTTTGAAAGTTGAGTATCTTCGAAAACATTATGAATAGAGCTGCCATTCCAACTTCAATTTACAGATTTGTGACATAGATGTGTCCAAAGAATCATGAACCAAAGTTGTAGCATTCTAATTTATGCAAATACACAAGAATAGTTTAAAAACCAATGTAGATAGAGGTGCCAATCCAGCTTCAATTTATTGGTTTGTGTAATTGCCACATTTGATAAACCGTGAACCAAAGTTGCAGGATTCTAATTATTCAGATTATGACTGTTTAAAATTTTAAATGTTGAATATCTCCAAAACTATTTAAGGTAGAGGTACTATTCCAAGTTTAATTGATAGGTTTGCTCTAGGCACATCCAATGAACCACAAAAACGTTGTAGATTTTTAGTTGATTCAAAATAGGGGCACTTGAAAAGTTGAATACAGTGAAACCACCCTTACCAAACACCTCCATATACCGAACACCTTAAACTGAACACTTTTTCTTGGTCCCAGTTGTATATTTTCATTATAAGCGAACTTCCCAGTAGTGAACACCTCTCTATGCTGAACACTATTTTCCGGTCCCAAGGTCGTCAGTATAGGGAGGTTTTATTGTATATTCAAAACTACATGTATTAAAGTTAGAGGTGCCATTTAAACTTTAATTTATAGGTTTGTGCTATATGCGCATCCATAGGACTACAAACAAAAGTTGTAGAATTCTAAATTATGCTGGGTAGGGACATTTGAACAAGTTGAATGAGGTAGATGTGTCTGTTATTCCTTAAATTCTTAGGTTTATGCCACAGTCGCATCCAGTTAAGCTTTGAAAGCGCACAGGCAGTTTTGGTTTTTGAAATATATCTTTTCCCTAGGTACTTTTCCATTGTCCTGATAAACTAGACAGTGCACTCCCACCCACAAGTCACAAATATCTTATTCAAACACAATGCAGAGCCAGGTGTATGATTTTCTCTATGTAAGACAGAACATTTCTTGAAAAGTTTGTGAAATATTTTTAGCTCAGCTGACTTGTAAGTCAGCAGAGCTTATAGAATGGGTCTCAGGCCTGTCATTTTCTGTTTCAAATTTTGTCTTTTTCGGTTTGGCAAAACAGCCAGATCTGATTATATTCTGTTTCACTCTGTTGTACATGAATCCAACTTTTAAATGTAATTTACATTATATATTTCTGACATGTGGAAAAATTAGTGGAAGAAATTAATTTAATCTTGGGATCGCAGCATAAACCCGATCTTCAGGGCATCCACATTGACATTTGTTTACGTAAACAAAGACATCATATCTTCACACCCAGCTGATCACAATGCTTAGTTTTCGCTACAGAAACATTTTTGTTATGTAGATGTGATGATTTTATTCGTACAGACTTCAAAATAAACATATCATCAATTGTTTTTGGTACATTTGCTGATAAAAATCAGCGAAACATTAGTAAAGTTGCATGTTTTGTGGGCTCAAACTTCTTACAATTTTCTTGTCGGCTCCAGGCATGTCATCTTGCATAAATTGACTATCTACGAGGTAAAAATCTAAGAATAAAAGGCAACAAGATTCTCACCCTGCTTCAGGGCACTGATTGGCTGACAGGTCAAGCAAATACAGTTTGCCAAGTCTCAGTATATATGTGGTCAGGCGTGCGCACTGTGGACTTTCAAGAAACAAGCATGGTAGAGTAAATCATTCAAACCACTGGCGCCTTTATGTTTTCATGTCATATTGGTACCAAATTTTAGTGACATATCGACTGTAGATATTTTGAAAATGTTCAGAATGTTCCTGGTTAATCGATGTTAAAATGGGAAACATGCACCGCTATTCATCAGTCAATCTCCGCGGTAGTCCAAATTGAATAAAATCTGTGTGTGTTGTTTTTTGACAGAGATACCACAATATTTATATAATTTTGGTGCTATTGCTCAATAGTTATAATGGAAATCATTTTGTATGTTGTATGTCTGCCGAAGAACACGCAATGTTGCCATTACGCGCACTGAAAGTTTATCTTTGGCATGTGCTGCTACATTGGGCAGATAAACTCACCTGTATCCGCATAGGAAAAGCAAGTGTCTTTGGGCGGGTCTTCTTGCCCGAAACAGAGGAAGGGTTAACACTTGAACTAATGATTCATGTTAATTTTTGTATAAGAATGAACAGCACAAATGAAATAAAGTTATCAAAAATTCTAAATAACTTCAATGTTGTTTGTCCATTCCCGCAAAAATGCCTAGATGTTTGAATAAGACCATGGAGGTATTAACAAGAGACTTGGTAGATAGCTTCTGTTGGTGCTGGGTGGGCATAATGAGCCCAACCTATACCGGGGAAAGCTATTGGCCTGGGCATGCATCCATGATAGGTCCTATCTGCAATTATCAACAAAACTGTTCTCTGTTAACATGATGAACAGGAAATTTAATGTTAAAATAGTAAAGCAGGTGACAATTTACATCCGGACACTTTTGAATGATTTGAGTAAGAAATCACACTTACAGGTACAGGCTCCGAAACATGTTCTGAGTAGTTACCTGCTGAAGACCCTTCAGTTTGTTTGGGCTAATACAGCCTATGTCAAAATTCTACAGAGAAACTTATGTGGGCAATATTTAGTACTTCCATATGTATATAGGTTAGCGTGCTAGGAACTCCCATCAATTTGCAGGTAGCCCAGAAATCTCTCAGGACACCTTACTACTGTTTTTCTAATTGCGCATTCCAACAAATTTGGGCCACTAGTCATCATTTATTTGCAAAATAAGGTCGCCCAGCCAAACGTCTAGTGGCATTTGGCCACTGGACCACTGGCCATTTCTGGCACATGGTTAGACAGTGCAATGTTAGCGTATCTAGACAGTAAAGAGTTCAGACTGTGGAATAGGGTAATGACTACTAGGAAGTGGTTCTGGGCAAAAAGACACAGATACAAAGGATTAACTGGGAGAGAAGATGTAAAATGAAGTTCCAGGGTATTTGAAAACATGTAGGCCTGTATGGAAGCAAGGCACTAATATTTTAGGTGGCACTCAATTCTATGCTAATTTTTCAATATGATACATAGTACTTTTTCATGAAATGTATCAAACGTGTGTCATTGTAAATTAATTACATGTACAAAGGAGATACCATACCATATCATACCATACATGTTCCATACCATCACTGAGGCACTGCCTTTTGATGAGGAGTCTCAACACTGAAGTAGAGTAACCCCCATCCTATGTCTGCAGCTTTTTAGCTCAGCTGACTTGTCAGTCAGCTGAGCTTATGTGGTGGTTAGGTTATCAGTGGTCCATCCATGTGCCTGCCGTCTGTCGGCGTCCACAATTTACATTTGCGACTTATCCAAAACCACTGGCCAGATTCACCGCAAATTTTGTGGAAATGTACCTTTGGTGGGTCTCTACCAAAATTTTTTCTGAGTTTTTTTTTGTTTTTGTTTGTTTGTTTTGTTTTTTTTTGTGTTCTTTTTTGGAGCAAACCTTAAAAAAACCTTCTCCGAAACCTTCTGCGAAACCACTCACCCAATTGCTTTGATATCACACAAGAACACTCCTAGGGACTCTTGGTTCTTGATTTGTTCACCAGGTGGCATTGCAATATTTTCTATTTTTTATGATTTTTTGTGTGTTTTTGCTATTTTCGACTTTTTCTTCAGAATCATCACTCAAATTAAGCTGAAACTTGCTGGATATGCTCCTTGTGGAAGGGTCAAACAAAGTTGTTCACTAGGTAGCACTGCTATGGATCTCTGATTTGTAACCATTTTTACAATTGGGGTACTTACTGGTAAATGCACCTTTCCTATTACAATGCAAGTCAATAGGCATTCTAGTGCTAATTAACATTTTGGACTTCTTCCCTGAAACTGTCAACCAGGTTTGTTCAAATGATCATGCTCCAGTAATTCTTTTATTTTTTTGTTTTTTTTTTTTTGTTTGTTTGGGTTTTTTTTTTTTTTTTGTTCTTTTTTGGGGCAAATCTTAAAAAAATCTTTTATTCCAAAACAGCCCACCTAATTGTTTTGATATCACACCTGGACACTCATAGAGACACCTTCATGTAGTGCTTAATTTGTTCACCAGCTGACACTGAAATTTTTTCCTGTTTCTTTATGATTTTTTGTGTGTTTTCGCTATTTTCACCTTCTCCAGAACTATCAATCAGATTAAGCTGAAACTTGGTGGATGTGTTCCTTGTGAAAGGGTCAAACAAAGTTGTTCACTAGGTGGCACTGCTGTGGATTCCTGATTTTTAATGATTTCTTCAATTCGGGTACCTATCAGTAAATTCACCTTTCACATTGATTACTCTAAGTCAGTGGGCAAAATAATGCTCATTCACATTTTGGACTTTTTTGAAGAAACTGTCAATGAGACTGGCTTCAAATTTGGTGGGAATGTACCTTGGGTGGGTCTCTACGTAGTTTGTCGAAATAGTCACGCTCCAGTGATTTTTTTATTTTTTTTACAAATTATTTTGTTCTTTTGGGGGGAAAATCTTTATAAAAGGTTTAATAGTAAAGTTTAACATGGAAATTGCTTTAAATGATTTTAACTTAAATCCTTTTGGTCAGATTTTTGTCAAACTCAGTGGGGATGTTTAATAGTAAAGTTTAACACGGGAATTATTGCTTTAAATGATTATAACTTAAATCCTTTTGGTCAGATTTTTGTCAAACTCAGTAGGGATGTACCTTTGATAAATATCTACATATCTTGTGCAAGTGGTCATGCTCCAGTTATTTTTAGACTTTGACCTCTTTCTCAAAGTCACAGGGCAACTGACATGAAATTAACTGTTTAATTGATCCTTGAGATCTATTATGAATTAGGATCTTGATGCTGCATATGTTAATGCTCTCTATGAAGGTTGACATTAACCTCAATTCTGAGGTCACAGTGCAACACACGTCAATTTTACTCTTCACTATAACTTGAGAACTACTTGAACTGGAACTTTGATGTTGAACATGTAAGTGTTTTTCCATAGAAGTCAGGCTTTCTCAGTATATGGGTGAGCTGCGCATGGGCTGGTCATACAGGCCTCTTGTTTGGGCAAATCTTATAAATATCTTCTCAGAAACGGCTCACCTGATTGCTCTGATATCACAGGAACACTCCTAGGTACTCCTAGTTTTAATTTGTTCACCAGGTGGCATTGTGATTTTTTAAAAAATTTTCTTATGATTTATAAGTGTTTTGCAACTTTCAACATCTCCTCCAGAGCTGTCACCCAGATTAAGCTGAAATTTGGTGAATATGTTCTTGTGAAAGGGGCAAAGAAAGTTGTTCACATGGTGGCACTGCTTTGGATTGATTTTTTTTTTCACATTTTTTTCAGTTTGAGTACTTATCGCTAAATGTACCTTTCCTATTATATCACTATGCAAGTCCAAAGGCATTCTAATGCTAATTCACATTTTTACTTCTGTGAAACTGTCAGCAAGATTCACTTCAAACTTGGTGGCAGTGTAGCTTGGGTTTCTCGCTACCAATTTTGCTGAAGTGGTCATGCTCCAGTGATTTGGGGATTTTCTATGATTTGGGGGGGGGGGAGCAGCAAATCTTGAAGGTCTTCTCCGAAACTGCTCACCCAATTGCTTTGATATCACACAGGAACACTCCTTTGGACTTGTAGTTCTTAATTTGGTCACCAGGTGGTGTTGCATTGTCTTTGTATTCTTTTATGATTTTTTGACTTCTCCAGAACATTCACTCAGTTTTAGCTGAAACATATAGTGGATATGTTCTTTGTGAAAGAAGCAAATAAAGTTGTTCACTAGGTGGCACAGCTGTGGATTTCTGACTTTTAGCAATTTTTTTTTTAATTCGGGTACTTGTCACTAAATGTACATTTCCTATCGACCACCATGTAAGTCGATCAATGGGCATTCTGATGCTAATTCACATATTCAACTTCTCTGAAACTGTCAGTCAGATAAACTTAAAACTTAGTAGCAATGTAGCTTGGGTGGGTCTCTTCCAAGTTTGTTCAAATGGTTATGCCACATTGATTTTTGGATTTGTTATTATTTTTTTTGTTCTTTTGGGGGGCAAATCTTAAAAAAAATCTTCTCCGTAGAAACCGCTCACCCACTTGGTTTGATATCACACAGGAACACTCTGAGGGCCCCCTAATTCTTATTTTTTCTTGATGCCTGATTTTTAAAGATTTTTTGTTTTTGTTTTTTTTTCTGGTGCCTGTTGGTTGATGCCTGCATTCTATATATACAAGTAAATAGGGATTGCAATGGAAATTCACTTTAAATTTGGTGGGGATGTACCTTGGGTGGGCCTCTGCCAGGTTTTTCAAATGGTCACAGTCCAGTGAGTTATTTATTTTTAATGAATTTTGTTTTTTCATTTTTTGGCAAAATGGTTAAAAAAAATTCTTGTTCTGGGGAACCGCCCAGCCAATTGCTTCAAATTGCATAAGGACACTTCTGGGGACCCCCAGGCTGTTCAACAGTTGCCTGAAACAGAGGTGACCTTGATATCATAGTTCACAGGACCACTTCAGTCTGTGCATGTATTGAGGTCAAGGTGTTGGGCAGCTGAACATTTTTCGTCAAAAAGTTTTTACTGCAGTGATACCTACCTGGAAGACCACCATTTGTGACAGACTTGGTAGATGCTCGTATATTAATACTTTTATAATTGCATGTACCCCTGCCATACTTGTCACCCAGAAGGGGTGCTCTTCAAAAGGGTGGGTGGGCAGTAGACTGGTACAGGAAATAATTTTGTCCCAGTGCAGTGTACTGAAAATAAATCTGTTTGATGATAATGTCTGGTACAAAGTACAGAAAATAAGGAGGCTTCTAGCACATGGTTACTAACAATAAAATGCTCCAGTATGCAAGTATGGAAATACTCTTTACCCTCTCCTCCACCATGAATCAGCATATTTTGTGGTTCTTTTGACAAACTGCCCCCACTGTAGATATATTGTGAGGGTTTTTTTGTACATTTCAGCTTATCATGTGGTACCACCTGGCATTCTGTGGGGCTTGTTGGCCAGTTACGCAACAGCAAGGCAGAAGGAGATATCTGTAGCTATGGAGCCAAACTTTACAAGCAGTTGGATGAGGAAGGTTATGGCACAGGTAATGTATAAATAAAGCCAAAATTAAAGTGCATAAAGATATTTGGTGATATTTTGTAGAGTCACCTACAATATATTTAATTGTCTGTGAGTTATAAAAGCAGATGCATGGTAATTAGTATTATTTGGTTCTGTGTTCTATTTTCGGAATTATCTTTTCCTATGATTCATGTCTGGTTCTGTTTATTTAATATTCCCACAAATGTCTGTATGTGTAAATATTCCCCTTGTTGGTCATCAGAGGTGGTTCACAGTTCCCGTCCTTTATCTCTTTAGCTCAGCTGACTTGTCAGTCAGCTGAGCTTATAGGCTAGTCAGGTGTCTGGTGTTGGACATTGCCCTCATCTTTTCACAATTCACATTTTTATGCCCCCCTTCGAAGAAGGTGGGGCATATAGCGTTGCACATGTCGGTCGGTAGACTGTGGTTTCCGCACAATAACTCAAGAAGTGTTTGAGCTAGGACTTTGATACTGTATAGGTGTATTATTCTAGTCAAAAGCTAGGCGAAGTTTGAAGATGGGTGACCTTGACCTAATTTCCAAGGTCACAGTGGTACCTGAGCTAACTTTGGTTTCCGCACAATAACTGAAGAGGTTTTTAAGGTAGGACTTTTATATTGCACAGGATTATAGTCCATATTTGGGGCTAGGCGAAGTTCGAAGATGGATGACCATGACCTCATTTTAAAGGTCACAGAGCCACTTTACTGAATATGGTTTCATGCTTTCTGCATGATAACTTATACCTTGGAGCTAGAACTTTTATATTGCACAGCTTTATGGTTCTCTGTAAGGGCTAGATTGATTTTGAAGATGGGTGACCTTGACCCAGTTTTCAGCTTCACAGACAGATTGTAGAATTCCTGTGGTTTCCGCACAATAACTCAAGAAGTTTTTGAGCTAGGACTTTGATACTGTACAGGTGTATCACTCTAATCAAAAGCTAGGCAAAGTTCGAAGATGGGTGACCTTGACCTAATTTCCAAGGTCACAGTGGTACCTGAGTTAACTTTTGTTTCCGCACAATAACTGAAGAGGTTTTTAAGGTCAGACTTTTATATTGCACAGGATTATAGTCCATATTTGGGGCTAGGCGAAGTTTGAAGATGGATGGCCTTGACCTCATTTTAAAGGTCACAGAGCCACTTTACTGAATATGGTTTGATGCTTCCTGTGGTTTCTGCACAATAACGCAAGAAGTTTTTAAGTTAGGACTGGGATACTTTACAGGTCTATAGTTCTTGCTAAGGGCTAGAAGAAGCTTAAAGTTTGGTGACCTTGATTTAATTTCCAAGGTCACGTTGGTACCTGAGTTAACTTTGGTTTCCACATGATAACTGAAGAGGTTTTCAAACTAGGACTTTTATTTTCCACTGGATAATTGTCTGTATTCAGGTCTAGGTCAAGTTTGAAGATGGGTGACCTTGACCTAATGTCAAAGGTCACAGAGCCATTTGGTTGAATACTGTTTCTGCATGATAACTTGCATTTTAGAGGTACTAGCACTTTTATATTGCACAGCTTTATGGTTGCCTATAAGGGCTAGTTTGAGTTTGTAGATGGGTGACCTTGACCCAGTTTTGAGGGTCACACACAGACAGTAGACTTCCTTTTTTGTTTTTCGCACAATAACTGAAGAAGGTCAAGTGAAAATGAGTGACCGTGCCATAATTTCCAAGGTCATAAAACCACTTTGCTGAATATGGTTTCTAAATGATGACTAATTTTTCAGCCATAACTTTTATATTGCCCAGGTTTTTAGTCGTTTTTTAAGGGCTAGGTTAAAGTATAAAGATATGTGACATTGATGTATGATCAACCTTCACTAATTTTGTAAGGTCACGAGTGCCCCGTCTACCACTATCAATAAGGTAGCGAGGGCAAGGGTAATGAAGGAGGGGGGCATCTATGTTTTTCAAACATATCTTGTTTACTTCTGCAAAACATTTTGGCCATATCCTCTTCAGACTTGGTGGCGTCTATCATGGGTGAATCTGTACCATTTTGTAGAAAATATTTGGTTATGCTGCAGGGCTTCTAGGATTTTTTAATTTTTTTTTTTGGAGGGGGGGGGGTCCAAAATTAAAAAAAAAAAATCTTCTGCCAAACCCCTGATCCAATTGCTTCAAAATTACATGGAAACAACTGTGTGGACCTCTAGACATTAATTTGTTCCACAGGCAGTGCTGTGATTTTTTTCTATGTTTTTAAAGACTTTGTGTTTGTGTGTCCCTCAGCTGATAAGTCAGCTGAGCTTATATAGTATCGTCCATCGTCTGCCATCATTTCTTCCATAAATCTGTCCACAATTCATATTTTCAATTTCTCCAAAACCATCAGCCAGATGCATTCGAAACTTGGTGGGAATGTACATTGGGCAGGGCTACCAAGTTTGATCAAATGGCCATGGTTCAATGATATTGGGATTTTATATGATTTTTTTTTTTTTTTATCATTTTTGGTCAAATCTTCAAAAATATTGTTATCTGATATCTCTCAGCCAATTGCTTTGAAATTGCATAGAAGCACTTTTGGGAACCCCTGGGCCTTAATTGGTTCAACAGGCGGCACCAGAATTTTTGTGTATAATTTGTTTTTTTATCAACAAATTTTACATGTTAAGGCTATTTTTGACTTTTTTTCCAGAACCGTCACTGAGTTCTGAAACATCATGGATATGTAGCTTGGGGGAGGGGTAAACAAATATGTTCACTAAGTAATGATCCTGTAGATGCCTAATTTTAAGTGAAATTTTCAACTCAGGTACCGGTTGGTTTGTGCATGCATTCCTGATAATGTGAGTCAATTTTGATTGCAATGGAAATTCACATTTTCAACTTTTTGTCCATAACCGTTAACATGATTCACTTCAAACTTGGTGGGAATGTACCTTGGGTGGGTCTCTACCAAGTTTCTTCAAATGGTCACATGCCAGTGATTTTTTACAAAAATATTTTTTATGAGGTTTTTGTTCCTTTTTTGGCAAAATCTTGTCCAAAACGGCTCAGCCAATTGCTGTGAAATTGCATAGGGACCCCTCTGGGGACTAATAGACCTTAATTTGTTCATGCGGTGCCAATGCAATTTTTTTTCTATTTTTTTCATAATTTTTGTGAATTTTTCTTATTTTAGACTTCTCGAAAACAATGACTCAGATTGTTTTGAAACTTAGTGGAAATGTAGCTTGAGGAGGGTTAATCATTTTTATTGACTAGGTAGTGACACTGTGCATCCATGATTTTTAACATTTTTTTTTTTCAATTTGGTACTCGTTAGTTAATGTGTGCATTCCTGAATGTATTGTTAATTACTAAGCAAGTCAATGGGATCGCAATCAGAACTCCTACGTTTTACTCCCACTCCAAAATCCACATCCCCTAGACTAAAGTTGGACTTTTTATGAGTTGAATGTCAAGGTCAGCAGAGGATGGGCTGTTCACACATCTTTCTTGTTTCGATTTTTGACTTCTCCATAATTGTCACTCCGATTGTTCTCAAACTGGGTGGAAATGTAGCTTGTGGAAGAGTCGAACAATGTTGTACACAAGATTCCTGATTTTTAACAATTTTTGTACCTGTCAGTTGATGCATACATTCCTATTGATTACTATGTAAGTCTGTGGTGATTGGAATTATAATTTGCACTATGATTGCGATCCCATTGACTTGCATAGTAATTAACAATACATTAAGGACTTCTCCAAAACTTTCAAAAGATCACTGCAGTTTGTGCATGCATGGTCAGCTGAGCACAGGACTAACACTCCTGTTGTTACCATAGTATGTTCAGGTATCTTTTAGGCTATATCAATCAAAACATAACCATGTGTCCTCAGTGGGTAACTGTCAGAAGGCATTTCAGAGCCAGCCTGAAATATCAAGATGTATCACTGATGGCAGGTCTGTGACTCAGCTTTATGTTAAAAACCAAGACAACCCACATGATAAATTAAAGACCTGTACATTCCAATGTGAAAATGGTTTACTGCAGATAATGTTTGGTTGCTATATTATTTAAGTGTCACACAAATGATTATTAACTGATCTTGTCTCATCATGTTTATGTTAGGAATGTGTTGATCTGCAGTCACTGTGGTTTTTGCATTGCCTCACAGATGTCGCTTGCTGTCTGTTATGTGTGCAGTGGCTGCGGCATGATTTGCTGGGCAGTGTTAAAACATTGTCATTGTACTTAGTGTGTTGATATTTTGAATGATCCTTCTTTGAATAGTTTGAGTATAATATCATGGTCTTCAATCTAGCTACATCATGAATACATTGGAAAGTTGTATACTTATGTGGTGTGAGTTTATGGGGGATTTTTCAATGTTGTAGGTTGGAAGGCATGTGGATCCCTCAACGTAGCCAGGACCAAGGACAGACTTATAGCTTATACCAGGGCACTCACCAACTCCAGGCTAGTACACACACTACATGTATCTCACTTTTGACACCACGTAAGGGGGAAGGGGAAATTTAAATGCAGTAAAACCTGACTGCAGCAGGCACTCTTAGCACTGGGTGAAAGTGCCCACTTAAGGGGTTGTGTACAAAAAAAAACACCTTTCCAACTATCCAATAAAACCATGGATGGAAATTTACCTCCTCCTCCCCCCCCCCCCCCTCCCAAATCCAATATCACCATTTTTCTGAAATAGGTTCTCACACAGAATCGCAATACAGTAATCCTCTCATTAAGGCTGCCCATATGCAAGAGAAATGTGGTCTTGTAAGAGGGTTGGCATCTTAGGAGGGTAAATTTATTGTAAATGCCACATTTGCTGCATGGGTAGGTGTCCTGTGTAGAGAGGGCCTACCATCATACAAGGTAGGAATGACAATATGGTATTGTTATGAAAACATTTTACAATATTGTGCCCTTTATACTTGTTTTATGTGCATCTAAATTCTTATTGTACTATAAGTATAATCAAATTTTTCTTATGATAAGCTTGTTTTTATTCACAGTATAATCAGATAATCTGGCACCTGTCTTTCATTTAACTCTCTCCACACCCTTCTGCCCAGGCTACCAAATTCCTCAAAAAGGTATTTTTTGTTTGTTATCGAACTTTATTAATTAATGAATTTGTTTAACATAGCATGAATGCAATTGGTGCTTGTCAAGACTTACTAATTTATGTGCCATCTAGTGTCAGATTTAGTAGTTACTGAAACTCTCATCTGCTTCAAGCTGTGAATGTGAGGAGATAGATCCTCACTGTTGGAGATTCAGGACTATATACTAAAAAGGATTTAGTGAAATGTTCAGTGTACATACAAACTGCAGTACTGTATATTAAGTAAAGCGAAAATTTGAAGCTCTGGTGAAGTTTTTGAAACATTGGTATGTAAAAACCCCTGCTATCGCCCATCACTGTCTTTTCTTTTCTTTGTTGAGATTTGATAATGAAATCTCTGCTTATTTTACATGTTGAAATTTCCTATGTGTTGTTTGAGGTTGCAAGATATGGCCATTGTTTATAGTCCACTATCCCTTTTCCATAATATAAATATAGTATACTGTCCACTGGGAATTGTTGCTTGCCCTCTCGGGCTTGTAATTTTCCATTTTACTTGTACTAATTTATTTCAGCTTCTCCATTTTTTTTTTTTTTTTTTAATTATCCAAAGAATTGGTGAAAGTCCAATTTTGGCATTAACCCCCTCCCCCCTTCTTCTGAGGTTTTCTTGGATTTCTTGGAAAGTTTTTCTTTTGTACACAACCAGAAAGTATGTCATGTATGTATAGTTCATATTGCAAACACGATTAATTTCAACACTAAAGCTTGTAAGTTATATTATTTCAGATCAAAAACTGATGAATTGTTTGTGCATTTAACTTTTTTAAGTTGCTTGAAGTGCATGTGCCCTATTAACTGGTGTTTCATCAACCATCCCTAGCCATTCACTTCAGAAAGTGACCAATAGTCTATGCAGTTATGCTTGCTTTTTATACGCTGCCAACGAAGTGGGGGGAGGGGACTATATGGTAGCGGGCACCATCCACGTGTCCAAATTTTGTCCAGGCCATATCTTCTAAACTATAAATGCTAGACCTTTGAAATGCATAGAATTAAGGGGGTCGGGGTTGTGTGTGTCTTTATTTCCATATCACCACCTTGGAACAGAAACTTTTCACATTTTACTTGCTATAATATACAAATGTACATCATGCGTATTTACGACCATGATTATCGTGGGCAGGGGATACGGCTAGCTTCAGCAGCTACTTGTTTAAATTACACATGCCTTGCAGAACGGTGTCTGATGAGTCTTCTGGTGGTCATTCACTGTAGAAACGGACCAATTGGTAACAAAGGTGTGCTTTCTTTGAATTACAGATACCAAGCTGACTGTTGGCTGAGCTAAAAGTAGAGCAATAGCCTTTTAGGATGTGCTTTTCCCTCTTTTTGGTGGCAGCAAATTAGCCTTCTAGTATAGGTGGAAGTAGTTAACTCATTCCATACCAGTTCCTGATTTTTCTGTACATTGAGCTAGAGTTAAGACGACAATTGCATATTTGAATTCTGCATGAAAAGAGCTTTCATTCAAGTACCAGTATGCCTATAGTCTTAAGTCAGTGGTTCTGGCACTGCCTGGTAAGTCATGCGGCAGCTTCTCTTGTGGCAGCTGCAGCATGACTTGCCAGGTAGTGCCAGAACCACTGACCAAGGCCTGTGACCATAGTATGGAATGAATAAATTCTACAGTGGTGGAGGTGCCCGTGATTTAGACTGCAACAAAAATGATAACTTAAAGGTAATAGGTACTGGGAAGGAAAAGTGGGCCACTTTTTACTTCCTGGGTGGGCTCTTTAGCTGTGATGTCATTCTTCAATGGTCATGTGATAATTAGCTTTTCTTTGAACTCTGTGAGCCAGGTCTGCTGGCCAAGGTACCATTGGTTGTGGTGTTAACTGCTTCTTATGCTGACAAGAGATTATGTATACTGAGCCTGCCCTATGCATACAATTATCATACAATTAGCCACCTGGTGGTGGCAGCGATTCTCATTCCCTTTAATGTAGATGGTGTTGGATTAGCATAGTTCAAATTTGAAATCATGGATATAACCACTTCAACCAAATGGGCAAAAATGAAAAGACAGTGAAAGCCCTGAGATTTAAACCTTAAGTGTGTATCTTACATCCAAGCAGGGTTACAGAGCATGAATTATTTACAAGTTAAGAAATGTCCAGGCTGATCCAAATGAGAAACTGCCTCCTCTGCATGAAATTTCTGACAAAAGACCAGCAGAACCACATGGTTCCAAGTATCGATGGAAGGAGTATATAGTCAGAGCTACCCTCTGCACTTGAAGGTCTTGATTTTGAAATATTGGGGAACCGCAGAGTGTGTTCTCAAAATGTTACAAAGAATCAAGCCAGGCTCCAGCAAACAGATTCCCAGCCTTCAACATCAAGGGGGCACCATTCTCCACGTAAGCAAAGTCACTGTAATCTGTCCACCCGAGTGTATTTTTTGTGGGGTTATCAACAAGACCCTGCCTACTTCTCAAAGTTCTTGGTGCAAGAGAAGAGAGATGCATCAAGTTCACTATGACAAGTGCATCAGATTCAATTGAGCTGTAACAAGCACGAGAGCTTGGAAAGGAAAGTCTCTTTCTTAAAATAAGGAGTTTTTTTGACCTCTTGGCAGTTGAGGCAAAGTTCCATCCAAGTTTCTGGAAAGAGTTTTCAAGTCAATATATAACCACTGCCGTGCAAAACAGAGCCAGCGGCAAGAATGTATCAGATCTGAGGCCCTGGGTCTCTGTGCAGCACTTGATGTGTATGTAGTTAATATTATAGATTATTCTTCAGGTGATCTTAAGCAGCTGATAGAGATGCTCTAGGTCAACGTGGAACTGACATTTTGGCATTTGAGGGGATAGAACTGAAAGAGTGGAAACTTCAGTGTGAATAAAATGTTCAAAAGGGTTTAAGACCATGGTGTTTTGTATTCTTGATTTTTTTTTAACTGGTAAAGTGGGGTTTCAGCTGTAAATGTTTCTGACAGTGTATGTGGTCCTTTATATGAAATTTTGCTCTTGTCAAAGAATCAGCAGAAACTATATGTGTTGTTCAACCAGTTTTCGACGACTACTGGTAAAAATTGTTGGAATTTGGTTGCAGTTTGTGGCGATCTGTGGATTTTGGTCGCAATTGGCAGTCCATGTCAAGCCTGGATGAAAGGATGAAGTCTTTGGGATGTTGGTGGTGAATGGTGGCATTGATCAGTGGTGCTGTTACATTTCACCACCAAAATCTGTCAACTGTCGACCAAAGCCACCCACCAACCACTGCTGACAGTCGCCAGTTGCCACTATGACAATAGCCTGCTTTTGTATGAATATCTCAAAACTCCTCTCTTCTAAGGCATTCCAAATTCATGATAAATGTGGCCTCGTACATCTTACAAGTATCACAGGGATGGACTCTTGTGAGGTGCAGAATAATTTGCAAGTAATATATTTGCTATATTCAGAAGTTGCCTGTTTAGATGGCATGGCCAGTTTTGAGGGGTGCCTTGCAAGAGGGAATCCACTGTTTATGTAACATATTTACCAATGAGTTTGTTTACCTACTAAATAGGCCGCTTCATGGTGAAATCCTGACACCAGGGGAAATCAAGGAGATGTGTCCTTACCTTAGAACTGATGACCTGGAGGTAAGTTTCAGGGATTTTATTCCTTTCCTTGAGTCACCAATTGTGGACATGGATCTTTATTTTGAAAGAACACATGCCAAATATAAACTGTTACAACACAGAGGTGTCAACAGAAATCTCCAAATGTGACATCTATCGACGTATATTTGAACACTATCCAGACTACTCATGTCAAAGTTCCTAAAGTTATTTTTGACATCCAATCTCTTACCATACTCATCCTCACAAAAGGGGGGCTGTATGGATCCACTGCAGCCATGTACATGACACGGGAATTTGGGCATTAACCAAATGTTTGCAGACCTAAGAGTGTAAACTCTCTCTTGCTAATATTCTTCTGATAATGTAGCACAAATTATTTAACTAGCCTTTCAACTTTTAACTAGTTGTGATATGAATGCTCATGATACAATCTTGAGCCTGGTTTCCCTCTATTTTTTAAAACATATGAATGGTCTAGGTAGCACATGGTTACAGCTACTTACCATGAGCAATTAAATGATCAGCTGATCTGTTCAGATATTCACCAACACCGTCAGCTGCACCCTTCCTGTATGCTACAAGGAGTAAGTTCCAGGTTGACATTTTTATCCCCCACCCACGAAGTGGGGGAGGGGATATGGTAATGGGAACTGTCCGTCCGTCCATAACAAATTTTGTCTGGCCCATATTTTCTACATTATTAATGCTACCTCATCGAATTTTTATGGCGGGTAGACCTTAGGTAGTAGGTGTGCATAGGCATTGTTTTGTGTGGCTAATTACTTTTATTAATTAATTAATTGAAAAAGCTCGTTAACCAAGACAAATTTTGTCCGGGCCATATCTTCTAAACTATTAATGCTAGCCCTTTGAATTTATTTTATGTTGGGTAGACCTTAGGTAGTAGGTGTGCATAGGCATTGTTTTGTGTGGCTAATTACTTCCATTAATTAATTTATTAACAAAGTTCATTAAGCAAGCTCAAGCTACAATACAAATTTTGTCCGGGCCATATCTTCTAAATTGTTGATGCCAGCCCTTTGATTTTTTAATGGTGGGTAGACCTTAGGTAGTAGGTGTGCATAGGCATTGTTTTGTGTGGCTGATTACTTGCATTGATTAATTAATTAAAAAAGTTCGTTAAGCAAGACAAACTTTGTCCGGGCCATATCTTCTAAATTATTAATGCTTGCCCTTTGAATTTTTTATGGTGGGTAGACCTTAGGTAGTAGGTGTGCATAGGTATTGTTTTGTGTGGCTAATTACTTGCATTAATTAATTAATTAACAAAGTTAATTAAGCAAGCTCAAGCTACAATACAAATTTCGTCCGGGCCATATCTTCTAAATTATTGATGCCAGCCCTTTGATTTTTTTAAGGGTGTTTAGACCTTAGGTAGCAGGTGTGCATAGGCATTGTTTTGTGTGGCTAATTACTCGCATTAATTAATTATTTTAAAAAGTTTGTTAAGCAATACAAATTTTGTCCGGGCCATATCTTCTAAACTATTAATGCTAGCCCTTTGATTTTTTATGGGGGTTAGACCTTAGATGGTAGGTGTGCATAGGCATTGTTTTGTGTGGCTAATAAATTCCATTAATTAATTAATTAACAAAGTTGGTTAAGGAAGACAAATTTGTCCGAGCCATATCTTCTAAACTATTGATCCTATCCCTTTGAATTTTTTATGGTTGCTAGACCTTAGGTAGTAGGTGTGCATAGGCATTGTTTTGTGTGGCTAATTACTTTCATTGATTGATTAATTAACAAAGTTCGTTAAGCAAGCTCAAGATTTGTCCGGGCCATATTATTATATCAACCCTTTGAAATTTTTATAGCTAATAGACCTTAGGTAGTAGGTGTGCATAGGCACTGTTTTGCGTGGCTAATTACTTTGATTGATTATTTAATTAATAAAGTTCATTAAGCAAGCTCAAGATACAATACAATTTTGTGTAAAGCATCACTTTGCAACTAAAAGTGGTAACCCTTTAAGATTTTCAGCGTTGGTAGACCAGAGGTAGGAGGTCTGCATAGGCAGAATTTTATTTGACTAATTACTTTCCTTCATTAATATATTAATTAACAAAGTTCATTAAGCAAGCTCAAGATGCAATACATTTTGTCAGGAGTATAACTTTTGAATTATAAGTGGTAACCCTTTGAGATTTTCAGGATTGATAGACCAGAAGTAGGAGGTGTGCATAGGCATAAATTTATGTGGCTAATTACTTTCCTTTATTTGTTTATTAATTCACGAAGTTCATTAAGCAAGCTCAAGATCCCAATACAATTTTGTCTGGAGCATATCTTTGCAACTATAAGTGATAGCTCTTTGACCACCATGATTACTGTGGGCGGGGGATATGGCTAGCGTCAGCGGCTACTTGTCAGACTTGGAATCATTTCAAAATACTCTGTTGCTGAACAGATGGAAATTTTTGCAGCATTTATGTTAGTTAGCTGGGTGCATCACTGATGAAATGCAATAAATGGATTCGGGCCACTACTTCCTGAAGCTATTCAAGTCTATGTGTCCATGTGAAATAAATGACCAGACAGATGATTTGGTCATGTCTTGTGCTACTAGATATTGTAGCAAAGGATTTTGCATTGTGGAAGGTATATAGGACCTCGTTGTGGATAGTCACCTGACCATTGGTGGCCCTGAAGTGTATGATCTAGCTCCGCATGGTGCAGCTTGCAGACATAGTTCTCTGCAAAAATCTATATGTATGGCTTCCTCACCAGCTTTTTAGCTGTCTTTCATGGTCTGTATGGCTCTTTGCCGGTGGCCAATTGTGTACGGATGTCTGAATCCTTCTTCACAAAGCAAGGAAACTAACTCGTCTTTCAGACCTCTAAGTTGCCAGTTTTTTCAACCTTTCTGGTTATCGAAACTTCAAGGGAATATTCTCCATGATGCTGTTCTTCCTTGACCAGCTTCCATGCAACCTGCTTACCAAAGTCAATGTCGCCCACGAGAGGGGAAACCTCTCAGGTTTTACAGGAATTACATGTTCTGTACATGCAATCTTTTTTTCTCTTCACAACACAGATATTTTGCGACAATTGGGAAATTGCTGGAACACAGAACCCCTCTAGATTGCAGAAACCATGTTTTGAATTTGACATTATTGCAGAGCATGTATATGCAGGTTTCTCTGTCAGTGATGCTCTGAATCACAACCCAAAGATGTTGACGAGTTCTAAATGCACTACAGGATACTTTGGTGTTGCGGTTTTCACCGAGAAATTTGTGATGCAGTGTTTTCATAGAGCCAAGTAGACACCTCTGCTGCTTCTTCACCTTTGTCCCTCCTTTCTGGCACTATAAAGACTCCTTGGTGGACATAAAGTGTTGATAAAATGCAAGATAAATAATGAAAGCATGATAAGTTAATCATTTTAGGAGACAAATCTGATGATAATCAATTAAATTGATGTATATAAATTTTCAAGGTTTGTGATGTCATTTTTAAACCTAGCTAATTTTTTGTCCCATATGTCTGTATTACATTATACTGTACATGTAGATGGTGCCACCAGAATCAAAGTTGACCCAGGCAGGGATCACTTTGACCATTATACAATTAGCCAAGTGCTAAATATTTCTTAAGTTTGGCTAATTGTTAAAGGGGAATGACAATCTTTATGTTTTAATTTTGTCAAACCAATAGGATTTGTTACTTTATATTTACAGGGTGGTGTATGGATACCCAGTGATGGCACGGTGGCGCCTTCTGATCTTTGTATGGCATTTTCAAAAAAGGCAAAAGAAGCAGGTGAGTCATAAATGGACTTTACCAGTTAAACTGACAGGTCCATGTAACCATTGTAATATACTGATTGAAACAGCAACATGCGTTGTACATTTATGCAAAAATACAAGAAGGTGTCACTTTCTTTCCTTTGCCTTGCAGTTCCTTTACCATCTATCTATCTATCTATCTATCTATCTATCTATCCACTATCTATCTATCTATCTATCTATCTATCTGTCTGTCTGTCTGTCTGTCTGTCTGTCTGTCTGTCTGTCTGTCTATGTATGTATGTATGTATGTATGTATCTATCTATCTATCTATCTATCTATCTATCTATCTATCTATCTATCTATTCATCTGTCTGTCTATCTATCTACCTCTATCTGTGTCTGTCTATCTATCTATCTATTATCTACTTACATACTTAACAACTAATTTATTTATACATTAATTTATTTTAATGAAGAACTTCCTAGACTTTCAGGCCAATCGAACTATTGCAAGGAACAAAATTACAAGTAAAACATAATGCATGGGCCTACAATTGCTATGCGAAAGATAGAGCAGGAATACTGGTCCAACAGTCTGCCTAAAAATGAAGCCTGGTGAAGAGGGAGTAGGAACACAGGTCCAACAGCCTGCCTAAAAAGATTGCTGATATAAAGTGGTAAAGAGGGAGTAGGAACACAGGTCCAGCAGCCTGTCTGAAAGTTATCCCTGATAAAGAAAGAGTGGGAACATAGGTCTTGCAGCATGCCTGAAAAAACCTGATTACATCACAGTTTGACCGGTATCTTAGACCAGTTAGCAACAATGTGAACATGCTGTAATTATACACTTTGCCTCCCCCCCCCCCCCAAAAAAAAAAACGCTCCCAACCCCTCCTGTCAACATCGGGCATGTGTGTGTAAGGATGTTTGTGCATAGTTTGTTTATTTTATTGTGGCAATGCTTTTGTTACCTCTTTTGGGAGGATGTGATAGTCCTGAAAAGGACCTTTTTGCTTGAAGGATGCACACAACAGGAACAGGTCTGAGCACCGTGCTTCTGCAGACAAGCCTGGGAAACTCAGCCTGGTGAATACACCGTATGCAATATAAATTTCCTGCCGTTAAGCGCGGACATATATATCACTGTCAGATATAGGGCCATATGCTTATTTCTCACAAAATTAGCATTTTTGGAGAAATTTAAGTTCACAAATGCCAAAATGGTATTCATCTAGTACTTCCTGAGGCATCTAGAAGAAAAAAATTCCATCTACCTTTTATAAATATTGTTAATTTCCAAAATATCAATAATATCTTGCTTGTCCACATTGGCAACAACCTGTATCTCGCCAAGAGAGACTAGGAAATGAGGTATGCAGTTGTGGCAGGAAATTAATATGCATTTCTTGTATCTGATTCCACTGGTCTGTGAGCCACTGTGGCAGTTGGTCCAGGTGGCTGCAAGTTCATTGTACTCGTCCCTGGCTCAACAGCTAAGCACATCCCATAAATGTTCAATGTCGGACAGGTGGAGAGATCAGGCTGGCAGTGGTAACATTTGGATGTTATGCTACTGGAGCAGTGGAGTTACTGTATGCTGACTCATGCACTATGTGTCTGTATGTTGTCTTGCTGGAACAGTGATTCAGGATGTTGCTGGAACCATTCGGTGACTGTTGGCAGGATCTCATCCACATAGCACTGGCCTGTTAGAGCCCCATTTACCCTGATGAGTCCTGCTCTTCCTGTCACTGTGATTGCCCCCACCACCACCATATAATGAGGCTGCCTCCTCCATAGTTGTCATGTTCCACCATATTGCATCCATCCACAAATCTGTCTCTGAAGGCATACATCGAACCTGTATTCCTCCATCATAGAAATCGAGGCAAAATCATGGCTTGTCCAACCACATTTCACTCCTCCATTCATCTGTGGTCCAGTCAACATGTTCCAGACACCATGTTGTATACATGTAGCTTGAGTGCAGGACCAAGAGGGATGCAGATGGCAGGACGGTGTGGCCTCAGTTTGGCCAACACCATCTTCCTGTTGATTGTGCACTGTGATGCTGCAATGTTGCAGGCCTATAGTGCCCATGCTGAAGAAACCTCTCTACCAAAGGGAAACTGTGTCTCATCACGTACTGCACCAGGTAATGGTTGTTCTTCGGATCAGAAAGTCTTGCGTCTTCTAGATCCAGCTTTCCTCTTGTGGCTTCTGGTTTGTGGAAAATAGCCCCACCAGCTCTGTACTGTGTACCTGGAGCTCCCCATTCTTCTGGCAACCTAACAGTTGGAACATCCAGCCTCTGACACACCAATGATGCTTCCTCTGTCGAAATCCACGGGCTGTGAGTTACTCGTACACCATGCAAATATCAAAGATGCTTTGCAGCGCCCTAAGTTCTGTGTAGAGTGCCCACAATATACTGGTAATCTTGCAGGAAACCAATTGAACAGGTCAGCCAAGAATAGCGTGGTTCCTCCTTTTACTAGTTTTAGATACCAAACAACATAGAGTGAGTGGTTACTAAATAAAGATCAGATCACATTAAAAAAAGAATACAGAGGACCAAGTTATTAAAACGTGGGGCCTTGTTAAAGCTGGGTGGTTATCACCAAAGCGTTGGCTCAAAGAAATGAAACCCCATCCTACTGGTACGTGGATGTCATGTCTAGTCTCATTGTATAGGTAGAACAGATTTCTATGAGAAATCTCTCTTCCCATCTGCTGCAAGATTGGGGAATTATTTACCTCTTGATACCCCAACTCTTGAACACAGTTGAAATATACACTTATGAACAATCTATGTCACCTTGTGATGCAGCCATCTCTTTTAATTTTCAAAACTTATACCATTCAATTCTTCATGCATATTTGCAAATGGGCAGCAACCAGCTGAAAATTTATCAACAAGAAATAGTATCGAAGATTCTTCTATGTGTTCCTGTGACTGAGCGATTATAAATGTCTGGCTTATATTTTGGTTTATTAACCCTTGTACATCATTCAGAGAAACTGTCTACATGCCTGTATTTCTAATGTTACTGATTTCAGTGTTTACATCATATGTTGATGAAAAATAGCAAATTTGAAAATACATGTAATGACATAATTATTTATCTTGTTCATGGCTGTGCAATAGTTTGATATGCAAAACTACTGTGGCCATTTTCACAAAGAATTTGATCTTATCCTAACTGTAATACCAGAATTAAAATCAGTGTGGTTTGTGCCCTCTTTTGATTTTGCACAGAGATGTTCCCCATGTGGGCTGCTGCCAGTTTTGTGAAGGAGATAATGATGCAATAATTCACGCTTAATAATTAAGCGTCTGCTTTGGTCACGATAACATGTACAGCAGACAAGCGTAACTATGAATTCAGTCATGCACATGATGGTCACGATAAGGTGCTACAATGGCAGCAAAGTGCCTGTGTTGCAGTATTGCTAGATTAATGTTTTATGGAATATGTGTACTTTACTTTTGCACATAAATGTTGCCCAGGTGGACCTTCATCAAAATTGTGAAGGAGATGATGATACAGTAATACACTTTGTTAAACAGGGGATGCCTGAAAAGTGCAGAGTAATATCCTAGCTTCTTGCTTACTCAGCAAACGTGACATACTGACTTACATCTTGGCAATGGTGGCTCCTTGGTACATGGTTATTATTAAACAAAAATAGGAAAATGTCCATGGGGTTTCTTTTGACATTGTTAATTTTGACTCTGAATGGCATTGAAATGTCAAACTGACATATTAGTGTATATATATTTGTGATATTAAACTTTTGGTCACATATTGATAAGTGTAAATACAGTACATGTACCTGTATGTGACAGAACCTTAAAGTCTGCACGTGCAGAAGAAACAGATTCCAGTCAGTGGGGCATAAGATCATCATGATCCTCTTGTTTTCTCTATTTTAGGTGTCAAGTTCATTGAGGGATGTCAAGTGCAGAGTGTTAATGTGAAAAATAAACACGTAGAGGGGGTCAAAACCAACTTTGGAGACATACAATGTGAATATTTTGTCAACTGTGGTGGTCAGGCAAGTAATCCTAACCTTTTAGGGACCAGTTCACTTGTTGACAATGTTGGCCAAATGTGGAAGTAACAGGAGGACTGTTGGCTTTTTTTATAATGACAAATGCTGATGACTCTGCCGAGGTAACAGATTAAACTGACATCAAAGGAGGTAATGTGTAAAAGTGGACAGACTATACATTTTAAACATGTTTCAACAAATATCCAAGTTACCCAAGGCCAAACAAAAATGCATGTGTGGTTCCACTAACATGACCACACCTTGCTGAAAAAGCCTGACCCTAAATAAATTTTATGAAACATTAAAAAAATAGTTTCAAGCACCCCTTCCCTAATAGATATTGATAGACCCTGGCTGAAAGATTTTATCAAGAAAGTGGCTGTCATGTGCCCTTATTTTGCAGTAAAGTCAATTCTAAGACAGCATTTTGTCTGGAGGGTTAACTTGGGCCAAGGAAACTGCGTAGCTATGGTTGTTCGGTGAAACAACATAGCCTCGGTTGTTCAGTGATCATTATCATAATATTTTGCTAGGTTCAAGGTGTCCTTTTTCCAAGTTACCTGGGCAAACGGTCTTTAAAGTACTGTTAAAACATGACTTACTGTCTTAACTTGAATCTGACCACTCTGTTGTGTCTGAAACAGTGTTCATCATTAGTTACGAATCCAAATGCGACACGTTACCTTGAACCGGCAAATGTTGCATGGTGGTGAGCCACATTTTGAACATGGCACAATGCATTGCGGGACAGTCACATAAAAATACATTTGATTGGGATATCAAAGTGGATCGCAGCCACAGCTTATATCATATCATTATTGATGCTCTGAAATTTGCAAAATATATATTTTTGGTTTCATATATTATAAACCACCCAAGATCATCCCAATACTATCCTCATTTACAAATTAATGGGTTGTGGAATCCACAATTTTCAAAATAGCAGCCACGGCCGAGGGTTAGTCCCAGTTGGATATTTTGAAGAGATAGTATCCAAAATATATATGTGATTAGTGTTAATGGAAGGTTAATTTGTTAAAGGAATTTTATGTAAAATATATAATGGGACTTTTCTAGTGTGAGTATTGTGTAAAAATGTAAATACAGTGGCTTGAAAATACCAGTTGTTGGTGGCGGTTGACCCCAGAAAAGGAATAAGGTATCAGACACTGCAGTGGCCCCCAGGCTGTAAATTGAGTTGCAGGACTGAGCAGACGTGCCAAGCGCCTCTGCTGCGTCAAAGTTGGAGCTCAGTGGAGAAGGTTGCCCCAATAGTGGATACAGGTCCAAAAGTACCGACATGTTTTTATATAATTGGTAATGATGATCATAATTATAATAATAATAATAGTAATAATAATAATAATAATAATAATAATAAGTGAGTCCCTGTTTGTCTGTAAGAGGTATTGATAGTTCCTTCTTTTAACACCTCATACACATGTGTTTTTTAATATGTTTGACGTGTATGCCACAAAATATGACCCTTTGCCCTTAATGAAGACTGAGTCCAGGGATTTCCTTCATATGGTTTTAGAGTTAAATGCTCAGCCCTTGCCAAGGAAAGCTATTGACTTAGTCTCAATTCAAGGGTGAAAGGGTTAAGAATTAAATGTTCAACCCTGACCAAGGAAAGCCATTGACTTTGCACATGTTACCATGATAGGTATTATCTACCATTTAGGTTTAAACTGTTTTCATTGCTGTGGACTAGAGTCAAAAACATTGAAACAGATGATATTAGACCCGCAAGTTTCATGCCTGAACAAATTTAAAATTGCATTCAACCCATAAATGGGTTATGCTGAAGTGTAACCTTTTTTGTTTTGCATAACCCACTGTTACAGTGTTGTACGTACGTATTGTCACCAAGAGTTGCAAGATCAGTAAGTGGGTTATGCAACTGTAGAACTTTGCAACCTCTGTGCGAATGAGATTATGGGTTATGCAATAGTTCCAATGAAAAATACTTAGTACTGGTGCTAGTCGCTGCAGCCCAGTGATCGTTACCCAGTATCCTTAGCAGCAGGTGGGACATCTATTCCAGAGCCACCATTGTTACCACCGACACAGTGTAGAACAGCACACACCTCTGAATTGATTCCGAAGTTTTCAACAATTGATTCCAAAGTTTTCAAATGTTTATTGTTGCTACAAGCAATTAAATGCCTGTTTACCATTGTGCGGTACCAGGTGGCATGGCAGATTCAAGGAAATTGAACAGTCTTCCGAAATATTCATGGATGGAAGACATACGTTTCTGGAGCTTCCACTCGCCGGTCGCGGGGATGAGAGCACTGCTTTAAAGCGTGTCCCACTTTAAATATCAACCGTAACTGGGCCAAAGGTCATCAATGCTCATGCCTGCAATCGTTGCACTACGTTTTCGGGTAGCAGGAACCGCTGGCACTAAGTATATTTCAAGGGAACTATTGGTGCAGTTTTGGCAGGGTTGAGGTGAAACACACGTTTTCCTCACTTTAAAAATCCTTAAAGTGGGCTAAAAATTTGCTGAGTTTGACAGTGTTGATTGTGAATTGATTGTAAATATTTCACTGTTTCAGTGGGCAAGGGAACTGGGGCAAAAAAGTCACCCAGTGGTCAAGGTGCCGCTTCATTCATGTGAACATTTCTACGTGGTCACCAAAGCACTGGAAGGAGTGCCACACATGATGCCAGGTAACCATTGCACAAATACACATAGGCCAGGGCTGTCCATAAGCCAAATAACCAGCAGCTATAAATATCTGATTTGGCCAAGAAACATTTGTAAGCTGAAGCCAAATTGACAGCGTGTATTTCCCAACTTCAACTGTTGATACAGGCACTCGTGGTATTTACTATAATAGGTACTGTGACATTGTAGCATGATTTGTAAAATGTTTTGCTAATGGTTATGGCAAACAGAATCAGCATATGGTTAAATAAGTGATCTTTGTTAAAGGTCTAAGAAGTGTTTCAGGACCATTTCTCAAAAACTATCACCCTTAGTAATCTTATTTTTTTACAGAGCCTGTCAAATATGACCTTTTAAGCATGGCACAGCTCCTTGGGGTGCTCTCTCAAGACTGAAACCATTGTATTATAGTCACCTGGGCAGGAGATATGGTTAGCATCAGAGTCTAGTTGGGTTTCAGCTTGGCTGACCTAGAATCACCGAGCTTATAGCATCACTCATGTCCTTCCATCTGTAAACTGTTGGTTTGTGAGCACAATAACTTTAAATTTTTTTATATTAGCTCAATATAACTTTCAGGACTCACAGGATGTATCAAAATCTAGGTTCCTTATGATATTGGTGGCGTCGACTACATTGTCATGTAATACAGTGGTCAAAATGTGAGAATCTTGTAAACTCTCTACTAGCCTCTTTAATTTTTGGTGGATCTTCACCAAATTTAGTAGAACTGTAGGGAAGGTCAAAGTCTAAGTTACTAGTGATACTACTGGCGTCACCTATAATTTGACAGAAATCATGAGCTCAAATGTGTTTTAAGATGTAAAATTCCATATTTGGAAGAGTAGTTGGATTAGACTTGCAGGATATATAGACCATGTCCAATGCTAGTATGTTATATAATATCAGTGATCTTGACCTATTTTTGTGAGTTCACCATGCCTGTAAAGTTGAAAGAGGTGACTTTATAATGGCAGGGTGTAGCTTGGTCATCAATGGCAAAGAGAATTGAGCCTTCAGATCAAAATTGCACTTGGTTACATAATACATTGAACTGTACTTGATGACCTATTTTTGGATCACTGTGACCCAGTAATTGTGGTGTTTGGTGCTTGTCCAAGTTAATTGTTTTTCTTCAATAACTGGAAAAGTTATGACCCGATTTGAACAGACTAAGTATGGAAAGCTGGATGTGGGGCGCATATTTTGAACAGTTACAATTTTTTAATCAGACGTGAAGGTCAAGGTCAAATGGTCAAATGGCCAGTTTGATTACATGTATAGGGTTCATCTTGTGAATGATGTGCACCCCACAATTTTTGAGTTGGGCCCATATTTCTAAGAGTTATAAAGTGTATAAAAATCCTTGTTGACATCAATGTTGGTGCTGCCACCTGTAGTATTATGTAATATAAACGTCAAAATGTGAAAATCTTGTGACGGCAATACCATCCACAGTTTTCATTTTAGCCCAATATAACTTTCAGGACTTACCAGGCGTATGAGAATCTAGGTTTGTGTTGATATTGGTGGTGCCACCTACAATATTATGCAACATAGGGGTTAAAATATGAAAATCGTGTGAACACTCTAGCATCTTTAATTTTCGGCACATCTTCACCAAATACCATAGGATTGTGGGTGAGGTCAAAGTCTAAGTAGCTAGTAGTGATGCCACCTATATTTTGAAGGAAATTATGAGCCAAAATGTGTTTTAAGATATAAAATTCCATATCTTGAAAAGTAATTGGATTAGACTTGCCAAATGTATAGGATATATAGACAATGTTCAAAGCTAGAATTTGATGTAATATCAGTGACCTTGACCTATTTTTGACCTTGATATTCTGTTGCAAGGTCACTAAGGACATAAAGTTAAGGGCTCACTCATTTTTATCTTGGCATATGCAACAGTATCCATCACAGGAATTGCACAAGTGAGCTATGATTAAATGTGGAGCAAGGTGCCATCTGGTGGAATCCTTATACACTAAATGTAGAAAAGCTTTATATGTTCAGAAGCCTCTTGAGGATACACAACTTTGAAATGAACAGGTGCAATATAGCCACGGTGGCAGCAGAGCCATAGGCCTATGGGCCTTTTGTTTTTTGTTTTTTTGCTGCAGTGGTTCGTGACTATGATGGATTCCATTACTTACGTGAGTGGAGTGGAGGAATAATGGCTGGAGGGTTTGAACCCAATGCCAAGCCTTGCTTCCATGATAAGATTCCTGACAAGTTTGAGTTCCAGCTGTTGCCAGAGGACTGGGACCATTTCCGTAAGTGACAAACACAGTTTTCAGAGACAGTATAATGTTGTGTTTACGAAAGAGTGAATCTCACTGAGGCGTTGATTTATTTAAGAGGTAACCTTGTTATAATGCCGACTACAAGGACAGTTATAATGCCGACTACAAGGACAGGGCGCTGTGACACGGGCAGTTAAATGTCTTGTACATTAGTAATGATGATGTGTGGATATTAGAAATATTTAAACCTTGAATTATAGCATTTCATGCTAGATCTAAAGATATTTCATTTTTTGCTGAATATTTCTATGTATATGTGAGTATATGGGCAACTGTGTCCATATGTTCAAACAAACTAACAGACGCTTTTTGTAATCCTTTAACATTGCCACTAAAATTACTGTGGTTCATTTCATGTTTAACTGTAGCTCGACCTGTGCCATACAATAGCAAAAGAGAAAAGTGCAGATAAAAAGTACTGCTTTCATTAGATCAATTTGAGGACCGTAAAATTGTCGAGATAAAGATCACAGAAGAAGACAAGTTGACTCATTATTGCTATGTCCATTGTAGAAGTGCTGCTAGAACAAATGCTGCATCGAATGCCTAGCATGCAGTATGCAGAGGTAAAGACTATGGTCAATGGTCCAGAGAGCTTCACTCCAGATGGAAAATACCTTCTTGGACCATCCTCAGAGGTGAATTGTGTTTTTTTATGCCCCCCCCCCACCCCCCCACCCCCCCTTCGAAGAAGGTGGGGCATATAGCTTTGCACATGTCAGTTGGTCGGTCGGTCGAAAGACTATGGTTTGCACACAATAACTCAAGAAGTTTTTGAGCTAGGACTTTGATACTGTACAGGTGTATCATTCTAATCAAAAGCTAGGCAAAGTTTGAAGATTGGTGACCTTGACCTAAGTTCTAAGGTCACAGTGGTACCTAAGTTAACTTTGGTTTCCGCACAATAACTGAAGAGGGTTTTAAGCTAGGACTTTTATATTGCACAGGATTATAGTCCATATTTGGGGCTAGGCGAAGTTCGAAGATGGATGACCTTGACCTCATTTTAAAAGTCACAGAGCCACTTTACTGAATATGATTTCATGCTTTCTGCATGATAACTTATACCTTGGAGCTAGAACTTTTATATTGCACAGCTTTATGGTTCTCTGTAAGCACTAGATTGAGTTTGAAGATGGGTGACCTTGACCCAGTTTTCAGGGTGACAGATTGTAGAATTCCTGTGGTTAACTTTGGTTTCCGCACAATAACTGAAGAGGTTTTTAAACTAGGACTTTTATATTGCACTGGATAATTGTCTGTATTCGGGGGTAGGTCAAGTTTGAAGATGGGTGACCTTGACCTAATTTCAAAGGTCACAGAGCCATTTGGTTGAATACTGTTTCTGCATGATAACTTGCATTTTAGAGGTACTAGCACTTTTATATTGCACAGCTTTATGGTTGCCTATAAGGGCTAGTTTGAGTTTGTAGATGGGTGACCTTGACCCAGTTTTAAGGGTCACACACAGACAGTAGACTTCCTGTGGTTTTTGCACAATAACTGAAGGTCAAGTGAAAAGCAGTGACCTTGCCCTAATTTCCAAGGTCATAAAGCCACTTTGCTGAATATGGTTTCTAAATGATGACTAATTTTTCAGCTATAACTTTTATATTGTCCAGGTTTTTAGTCGTTTTTTAAGGGCTAGGTTAAAGTTTAAAGATATGTGACATTGATGTATGATCAACCTTCACTAATTTTGTAAGGTCACGAGTGCCCCATCTACCACTATCAATAGGGTAGCGAGGGCAAGGGTAATGAGGGCGGTGGGCATCTATGTTTTACACACATATCTTGTTTTTTATGCCCCACCACTTGGGGGGGGGGCATATAGATTCGAATCTTCCATCTATCCCTTCATCTATCTTCATCCATCCTGCATCCAAGTTGCCTCATACATGTCAGTGAAACTATTTAACATACAGTTATGAAACCTTGAAGAAATATTTATCAGTATATGAAGATATGCACCTGGTGTTTTGCTTGTACGTGTCTCTGTCTGTGTGTCTCTATGACAGCCTTGATTTAGTGGAAGTGACCATATTCTGCCCCACGTCCAGTTCTTTCTATGATGGTGAGAATACATTACAGACAGTTGAAGAAGTGAGAAACTGCATCATCAGATGAAATCAAGAAATGTTTACATTGGCCTTTGTTAAATTTCACTGCAGTCACATGTGCCTTGTTTGATATTTTACTATAATTGTTCATTTCAGCAATGATTTATTATGACAACCCTTAGTGTTTCCAAGGGGTCATAAATAATGAGGGAAGGACCCAGCAAAGCCAGTGGTGTGAAGACTCAAAATTGGGGGCACCAACTTTGCTGTAATGAACCGTATGGCTTCAATATTATGGGTAGATAAGCAGACTTGTCTACTCACTTGCCATATAAATAAAGACAGGTGAGGGCATCTGTGTCCTATAGACATGTTTCCTAGTTATTAAACAGTTTTGGCACCTATGTTGTGTGCAATGGATTTTTGAATTTACATGCATATGCTCAGAATGCAAAGATGTCTTTTTGTCCAGCTTGTACTCTGTACATGTATTGCATCAAACATGTAAAATATTTTAAAGTTATGCGCTGTTTAAAATAGATTCATTCTTAAGTGCCAGAGAAGTCATTGAGTAGAGTTTTCCTCAGGCCTGATATTGCTAGAAAAATGTATCATGAGGAACCACACTAGGTCAAGGGCAACAGTGGTTAATTAATATTCCACTCAGCTGAGTGCAACCACATAGTAGGCTTCTAGGGCAGATGAGAATATTTGAATTATCAGCACATATGTTCAGAACAATTTCCTCCATATGTTGGTACAATATGGAAAAAGCAACCAAATACATTGTTTGTGTAATTATCCACCAGGAGGCGACAAATCTGATCAAGATGAGCTCCAGCCGACTACAGTAAGTGGCTGACCATTCAAGGGATGCACTTGTAATGGTGATACAAGATTTTATTTGGCAAGAAGTTGCTGAGGTAATCAAGAGCCTCATTGGAAAACTATCAAGATTGTTCCAGAAATTCTCTATTCTATACTTGCAGCATTGGAAATAAAATGGATGAGTATAAACTAATATCCTGAATCAGTGCTAAACCATTGAAATGTCCTAGACTGTTAACTTCTTTTTGACTGTGGAAATATAGGCATGATGGTACTTCAAAGAAAGGTTGGGGATTTAAAAAAGAAAACAGTGAATTTGACATCATTTTGGGGGTAAGAACTTAAGATAACCTTTCTTTTTATTAGCTTTGAAAGAGTCAAGGTGCATAAATTGACGAGTTATGGCTCTTCTGAATTTTATTGCCTCACCCAATTCCCATGTCTATTTGTTTCATGCCGTAAATTGCAGGTCTGGAAGCTTTTTCATATGATTCATGTGTGACAGTATTCTAAAAGTGGTCATATGAAATTATTTGCTTTGACGTGATGTTCTCAGTTAGACCCCTCCAAGTTTGTGCAGGACAATGTCATGCTAATGCAACATTTTTTCTAATTTTTCTTCATAATTTTTTGTTTGGTATTGTGAAAAAAGTTATAATTTCATCTTTTGTAGAACCATTTGGCCAATTCCTTTGATGTAGCACACAGGACACCAAGTTCCTTATTTTGGCCATTAGATGCATGTGGTGCTGCTTTTTTTCATATTTTTTAAATGATACTGTGTGTGTTTTTGTAATTTTCTACTTAAATTCCCAAGCCATGTGCTGGATTGTCTTCAAACCTGGATATGGGTTCAGCTAAAGACACAGGGCCATCATTGTTACTCTATGTTTGTTTGTTTGTTTGTTTTTAAGTCTGATTAAATATTCTGTTGCACCAGGAACTGCTTAGCCTGTTGCTTTGATATTGCACATGAGGTCACCAAGGATCACCTAGTTCTCATTTTGGACACTAGATGGCACAGCAGTTTTTCTATTATTTTTTTTTTTTTTGATACTGAAACAGAATCATCATTCCTGTTAATCACAGGTCAATGAGGTCAGAGGTCAGCTAAGCAGGGAACTGTTACAGTCCTCTTGAGTTATTAGTCTTATTTTGCCTGGTTTTTTTTGTTTTTTTTTTTTGTTTTTGTTTTCTTTTGACAAATATTAGAAAAATATAAAATAAAAAAGGAGCTAGCTAAATGCCCAACAACTGGAGAATATGCATTGATGCCAAACCCTATTGGCACCACAGCCATCCAGATAGATGCTGTTACTAAATGCTATATTTCACAATATCTGGGCAATTTAAGCATGGTCAGATCCCATTGACACAGCAGTTGGAGAAGTGAGCATGGTAAACCCCTATTGCCATGACATCTAGGCAATATAAACAAACTGTGTGAATATCTGGGGCACTAAACCCTATTGCCACAACAGCTGGGCAAATAAAGCACAATTTGATGGTATTGCTGCAACAGCTGGGATAATAAAGCACAATTTGATGGTATTGCCGTTAACAGCTGGGATAATAAAACACGGTTGAAACTTACTGGCACAACAGCTGGGCAGATAAATATGGCTGGATCCCACTGGAACAGCTGGGTGAATGAAGCACTGTTGAACCTTGTTGGCTCAACATCTGGGCAAATAGGCATGGCTGAACACTGTGTGTCTGCACAACAGCTGGGAAAATCAACCCCACCAGGAAAAGGACTGGCTATATGCACAAGAACTGGGCGAACATGCATGAGTGCCAAACCTCTACAACTATGTTTAAAATTTCCTCCTAGAAATCCACAATACAGTTTGCTTGGCCTTACAGGTATGGAACTACTTTGTGGCAGCAGGAATGAATTCTAGTGGTGTCGCAGGCTCCGCTGGGGTAGGTCGTGTCATGGCAGACTGGATCATTAATGGGGAACCTAGCTCGGATGTGTGGAGCATGGATGTGCGACGATTTGCTGATTCATACAACAATAAGAGGTTCCTCAGAGATCGTGTTGTGGAGACTGTAGGTAAGGCAGTGGAAAAAATATTCTTCCTGCTTCTAAACGGAAAACCTGATATTGTTGAACTCAATTTAACAAAAGGTGAAATTGAAAAATAAAAGTGAAATTAATAATTTTAAATGTTTTTCCAAACTTTGTTTTGTTATCTGTATTTAGTGCCATTATAGAGATTAAAATACATGTGTGTTGTATCTCTTTTCCATTTCAGACTTGGACACTTTTTTTCACCTTGTATACATGGAAAAGATCAAGTTTGCATGCTTAAGAAATTATATGTGTAATGTCTCCCCAACACATCGTATGATATTTATATAATTTCAATGAGCTTAAGTTTACTATGAGCTACATATGTAACTATGTTCTTTGCATGTATGAATTGTACATATTTGAATCTGATAAAGTATTTTAAGAGAAAAATGTTACATGTTTAACTTTTATGATGTTCTTTATTGGTAATCATTTTCATATTTGAAATTCAGTGGTGCATGAAATCTAACAAAATGTGATGACATGGTACGTATTACACAAACAGCATTCCGCTGAGATCAACTTAGTTTGACTTCTTGTGGATGGTGTTGACTCTTTTGTTGTCAATTTTGACAAAAATTGATGTGCAAATTGACATAACAATACGAAATTCATGTTCTTTTTTTATAAGACTGACCCTTTCCAACCCATCTACAGCTGCAGATCCCATAAGAGTGGTCCAGGTGAACTACTCTCCTTGGCACACTTTTGGCCCAGTGCACCCACAGCATGAAGGTCAAGGCTGAAGACTCCGTCGAAATTACCACCGAAAGAGTTAACTTGCTGTGTAAATGTTGTCATGCCGATGCAGCTCAACTACTGTATTGATGATAATGTGTAGCCATGGAATTTATAGTCACAGAGAGTATGGGTCAGCCTCTTCCATTCTTTGTATGAATGTGTTTATACATAGATTTGTTATTAGGGGACTGCCTTTGGCAGTCCCCTATAGTGATCACAGGTTCCGGCCGACTGGCTGACATTCATCTGTCTCTCTGTGCATCCGTCCAGAATATTTCCACCTGATTACCTGAGAAGTTTGTGAGCTAGGGCTTTCGTATTGCACAGGATTTTAGTCCTGTACAAGGGGTACCTTAAGTTGTAAGATGGGTGACCTTGACCCAATTTCCAAGGTCGCAGAGCCACATTAGTGAATTTTGTGTCCACATAATAACTTGTCAAGTTTTTTTAGCTAGGGATTTCATATTTTACAGGGTTATTGTCCTTAGTATGAGCTAGATGAAGTCCAAACATGGGTGACCTTGACCCAATTCCCAAGGTAACTGAGTCACATCAGTTAATTTGTTGTCTGCATGATAACTTGAGGAATTTTTGAGTTAGGGCTTGTAAAGTGCACAATATTATAGTCCCTTGTAGAGGCTAGGTTAAGTTCAAAGATGGGTGACCTTGACACAATTCCCAGGGTCACAGAGCCACATCCCTTTGGATTGTTTCCACGTGACAACTTGAAAAGTTTTTGAGCTAGGGCTTTCATACTACACAGGATTTTAGTCCCCTATAAAGACTACCTTAGGTGTAAGATGGGTGACCTTGACCCCATTCCCAAGGTCACAGAGCCACATTAGTGAATTTGTTGTCCGCATGATAACTTGAGACGTTTTTGAGCCGGGGCTTTCATATTGCACAGGGACATTGTGCTCTGTAAAAGCCAGGTCAAGTTCAAAGATGGGTAACATTGACCCAATGTCCAAGGTCACAGAGCCACATTATTTAAATTGTTGTCTGCATGTTAACTTGAGAAGTTTTTGAGTTAGGGCTTTTATATTGCACTAGATTATAGTCTCCTGTAAGGGCTAGGTCAAGTTCAAAGACGGGTGACATTGACACAGTTCCCAAGACCACAGAGCCAGATTATTGAATTTGGTCTCCACATGATAGCTTGAGAAGTTTTCAAGCTATAGGGATTTCATTTTGCACATCATCATGATAGTTTTCTATCAGACCATGGTGAAGTTCCAACATGAGTGACCTTGACCCAATATCACAATTTACAAACTGTTTCATTTATGGGTTTTTTAGATTGTACATGATTATAGTCCTCTGTAGGGCCAAGGTTAAGTTTGAACATGAGTGGCCTACACACCCTTCTCAAGGTCACACAGCCACTTATTTGTTTCAGGATCTCATGTTCAACGATTTATTACTGTATATAGCTGACTTTGAACCCACTTCCAAGGTCAGTTTACCCAATGTCCAAGGTGAGATATATTTGCTGCTCTAAACTGTCCCATATTTGTATACGACTGTCCCCTCAGTGGTGCAAGCACCACTATAATATTTAGTTACATGGAATATGGTACAGTCACGTTCTTACATTTGTATAAACTCTTTTAGTGGTAGGTTGGATACTGATTTAACAGTTTTCCTTAGAGCTGCACTCAAAGCACACTGGTGCAAAATGTCAATTTGGATCAATACCTTCCATCAAAATATGAATGTGGCAGTTTTGGAAAAAAAGGTGTATTTGTGAGGAGTTTGAAATTTGTAATAATCACAATAATTTAGGTGATCACGATTTTTACAGGTTTTATCTTTGAGAAGGTTAATTTATGATATTAAACACTTTTAATTCCTGTGCAAATGAAAATGGGGGGCACACTGTGTGTCTGTACTTTATGACAGGATGTAGTGGACTCTCATAGGGCTTTTGTATAATGTTTTCATCTATACTTTATGGATATGGAAAGCATTTGATCTGCAAGATGCATTGGACCCAGTCTAGAATATGTTGGCAAATTGCTTTGAATTTATATAGGGATGTGTCAGTGTACACCCACATACTCTAAGTCATTCAACAGGTAGTGCTGCAATTTTACAAGTTTTTGTGATGAATTGTTGTATAGTATTACATTTTTCAACTTTCCTTGCTAACTGCATGCTGGGTTCTCTTCAAACTAGGTGGGAATTTATATTAATTCAGGCAGTTAACCCTTTTCCCCTTTAGGGAGCCAAAACTGGCTGGTGGTCAAATGTCTGCTTCAGTGTTTTCAGCTAATTACAAATTAATTAAACACAATTTGACCAAGAACTGCAGATCAGACCTATCAAGATCACATGCCCAGGTCAACAACTTTCCTTGGCATGGGTTGGGCACTAAATGCCCAACCCATGCCAAGGAAAGCTGTTGACTCAGTTGTAATTGAAGAGGAAAGATTTGATGATGGTGCTCACTAGGTGGTGCTGCTGCCATGTTCAGATTTTAAATTTAATGAATTTTCAAAATTATGTAACGATCTGTAAGAGTGGATACAATTGTCTTGTGAAGCAAGTAAGAGTGCTGAAAATGTTGTGGACACAGGAGGGTTTCTACACTGATTGGGATTTTGGCTTCTGATAAATATATAAAGCATTGGGATAGTGGCAGTGTACATGTACATGTAAAGTCATCTGTATGTAACCTTCAAAACAAATATGAGGATGGGGACATTCAGTTGCTGTCCAGCTGCTCTAATTTTGTTCATTTGAACTGTTGGAACCAGAGGTGATTGGGACTGTGGCTGATCAGAATCATGTGCATACAGGAGGGATTCTGATACATATATTGGGATTGTGGTTGTTGCAACTGTTGTGGACATAGGAGCAATTTTTAAAACACTGATTTTGTTTCTGGCTGTTGAGAATGTTTTGTACATAAGGGATTCTTAGGCAGTGATTGCGATACTGGCTATTTTGAATGTTGTGGATACAAGGGAGATTCTCAGACATTGATTGAAATTCTGACTATTTGGAATATAATGGACACTGGGAGAGATTCTCAACCAGTGATTGGGATTCTGGCTATTTAGAATGTGGTGGACACTGGGGGGAATTAAATTCATACAGATTGATTAAGATTCTGGCTGTTGAGAATGTTGTGGACATGGGAAGTTCGATTTATCCCATGTTGAGAACGTTATGGACACAGGAAGTTCAACTTTTCCCATATTGACCAACGGGTACTGGAACTACGTCAGCAACAGGTTCTTGGGAGTACGAGGAACTGCTGAAAAAGGAATGCACACTGCAGTGACTCAAAAACTCCATATCCATATCTGATTATACCTCCATGTTTGTACAGAAGTGTAATATTTTTCCCTGATATTTTTCATTTCAGAACTCTTCGGTGCTATTGCATACCCCGACAGGGGGCATAAAACAGGTCGCAAAATTCGAACAACCCCACTGTATTCTCGGGTTGAAAATGACACAGTTTTTGGCAAGATTGGAGGATTTGAGCGGCCACAATTTTACATCCGAGAAGAAGATGGTAAATCTGCCACTAAGATTAAGAACCAACTTTTATGCCTTTGTCAGACTAATGGCTCACAACCTGCGCATCAAGTTTGAGGAAAAAAACTATGAAACAGGTTTTGAAACAAATACTTTAAAACTTTACTTTTCATCTTGTTCTGCATACTTGCCTGCTGGTGTTGTATGTGGGTACACAGTTTTGGCTAAATGTCTTCTGAAGCTCTAATGAGATCAAGCTGGGAGAAGTTGTGTGTTGTATTCTTAAAAAGGTGCTGGAGACTGTGACCATTGTTTGACAAAGCAGAGTTGGGACAGACCATGCACTTCCGTTACATGTGGGATCATGTGACATTACTGTGGCCCCTGTCACCAGAGACCATCCCTACCGCACCAAAAAGTGGTCTTCAAAACAGGTGGCCTCTCATTGCAGATAGATTAACATAGTAAGTGTATGACATTGGAATTAGTAAAGTGGTCTCTTATAGGAGGGTGGTCTCACCACATGGGTCTCTTGTGCAGGGACTGTCATAGTTTTGTTACATGATACTAGGTCCATCAATCTACCATCTTAGGCAGGTTTCTTGTTGCATCATGAGACAATTTTTTTCCGTTTCAGGTTTTGAGCCTTCCCTCTGTTGTCACTTTTGTTGTGCTGTGTTTCTAAGACCACACTGAAAAGGTGGGAGCTAAACATAAGTCTGTTTGGAGGGGAGGGGGAGGGGGAGGGGGAGGGGATTTCCAATGTACATAGATTACCTCACTCTCACTCATTCACCTGTGGTCTTAGTATGTGCATGTAGGGTGAAACCTCACTTGATTGACATGCCATGAAAAATATACCAAAAAGAAAACAAAGAAAAAGTTTCCTTTTGAACATGACTTACCAGCTGAGTAGATACCCAGAACACTGTAAGTAGTTTGGTAATGGATACCACCAGGTGTGGTTTGAGGATAAATCACAAATAAGGCCTTAACTTACATCAACACAGGAGTCACTTGATATTTCAAACAGGAAAATTCAAAAACAATACTGTATATCACACAATGACTTTTCTCAGAGGGTCCTTTTCAGTGGGATGAACCAAGCATGCAAATTGTTTTAAAATTCATGGGCATTTGTTTTTGCCCGTTGAAAATGTAAAAACAGCCTGAAAAGGACCAAAGGTTAAACAAGGTAATATACAGCATGACAGTTTGTCTCTCACCACTGAAGGTGGTGTAGAGGGGCATAGAGTTAAGGTTGGTTGTCTGTCCATGGATCTGTCCGTTTGCCCCACTTGATATCTAAAAAAAAAAAAAAAAGATCTGATCAGTTTACAAGTACACAGTAATGACAATAATTTATAACATATTAACATCCCATTACCCCAATTTTGCAGTTTTGACTGCGGGTGACCTTGACTTATTTTCACATGAAGTAGGAATGCATTCCTGGACTGGTTTTGAAGATCACTTAAAGTAGGGACATGCATCTGTGTGTTTTGTTTATGGGTTAACTGAATTACAGTAAAACTTATGGTAAGTGGGTGCCCTTGGAACCAGGCAAAAGTTCCCACTTAAGACAGGTGCCCACTTCAGACAGGTCCATTTACATGGGAAGTATAGGGAACTGGGCCAGGCAACAGTGCCCACTGAGCGAAGGTGCCCACTCAGACAGGTTTCACAGGAATGTACCTTGAACTGTTTTCAAAGTCAAAGGCATAGAAATGTGCTTAATTGGGAGTGTTCTGCATCATATATCAATTAAGAACAAGTGAAGCCAGAGCATTTATATCATATAAGGTGTCATTGGCCAAGTATGAAGGTCACTTGAGCAACATAATTATATGTATGGTCCTTTTAGTGCATCACCCTTAAGAGTTTTAAGATGTAGTGGAAATTTGACTTTGATAGATCCTCAAGAACACCCTTTCAGGTTCTCATGGATACATTATGCACAGATGCCAACATTCAAAACTCAATTACAGGGACAATAAGCTAAGTCCTTCAGGGATGGAAAGTACCTCGACCTTTTTTAAGTCACAGGAGCAACAAATATGCTGATTTTCATAAATGTGGCTTCTTATTAAAATCAATAATCCTTCCTCACTTAATGTTCATGTGTATCATACAAGTATTCAGTGACCCAATTCACAAATAATACTGTGGGTGAATATGACCATCAGACCTGTGTTGTTAGGTGTCAAGAGAAAATGTTATACAAAAGTAATGGTGGTGGAGGACATAGATCCTTTGGATCAGCCCCATAGCACTCCAAGACGCCTGTTCTCGTGTCCCCTGACCCCCCCCCCCCTCCCCTTTAAGTAGCCAAAGGTGGCTGGTGGTCAAACATTCCTTGATGTGGGCAGGGTGCTAAGCGCCCAACCCACACCAAGGAAAGCTGTTGACTCAGCTTGAATTCAACAGGGAAAGGGTCAATGTACCCGATATTTTATCATCATTTTGGATGGTATGATGTTCCAAAGATAGATTCCCAAAATGTAGATGACCAGTTACAATTTAGCTGGCTTGGTTCTTGATAAAGAACAGTTTGGTGAAATATGCAGTAGCAACAGAAGAGAATCAAGTGTCCCATATCGAGTGAGGGTTCATCTTGAAATTGTTTTGTGCCACATCATTATCTACGTGCTTCTAACCTGTTCATGAAATGCAGAGTTAATATTTCAACATATTTATGTTGTAAATTATTATTTTTCCACTTCAACATCATACACCTGAAAATGTTTGATTCAAACACCAAGACACAAAAAAGAAAAAGAAAAGAGAAAAAGACAAGGATAGTAGCAAGCAGATAATGAATGCATTGTGACTAAAACGGTACGATTTGATTGGCAGTAAGCATGTGCATCCAGATTGGTTGCCTGACAAAAGGGTTGAAACTCTTTGAAGACTGTGTGTCATGCAGTTGATTGCTGTGTATATCCAATCACCAGGAATGCATAGTGTGGCTAGTTCACATAAGGAGTTTGGGACTTCCCGCAAGATCCTTACAACTCCATTATATCTCCGGCATGCAGAACAAGGAGCCTTTTTTGGACAGCAAGTTGGTCTAGAGCGTGCCCTCTGGTTTATGAAGGATGAGGGTAAATATTATGAGCTAATGGTATTATGCCATTGCAAAGCTTCAAGCTTATGATCATGAAGAATTGTTATTTTGAAATTTGAATGCAGATTTTTGGTTCTGTCAGCCCTTGTTTTCCTGCGATTGGAAGTTCGGCATTCAGAATGTTATCTGTTGAAATATTCTGCAAATAGAGAATTAAACAAAACAGGCTTTTATATTTGGATCAAAATTACATAGAATGTATCTCTGGTGCACCATAAGCCCTGGCATTCTATTGTTTTGTTTTTGCTGAATCCAGTCCATTTAGTTTTAATAATATTCCTTTCTGTTCTTTTACCTGTTCCGTTGTTTCATTCCAGTATAAGTACAGGCTCTAATATTGGACATCGATTTTGTACATAATAATTCAAATTGTAAAAATTTCAATTCAAGAGTATGCCGTAACCCTTAAAGCGCTGATTTAATATTAAGTCACCAGCTTTCCTCGGGACACATTGCGTGCAGTGTCCCAAGGAAAGCTGTTGACTAAGACTACTTTTTCCTATAGACTACACTTGCTGGTATTTAAATGAAAGGTATCATCACGAGGAATTTGACTCTTTTAACCATTATATGTTTAATGGTAATGAGAAAACAACTATAGCAGTGATTAGCACTTTAAGGGTTAACTTCCAAAAAGTAAAGTTAACTAGCTGTGGTAAAGATTTTAGTTCCCTAGACATTTTGAAAAATGCTTTGTTTCAAGTCTTTGGTCTCCATACCATCAGCGCATGTCCTGCTTCATTTTTGGCATCATTCTGTTTTAATATTCACGGTCAGAAATTTTAGGCTAACATGTTATCTGTCAGGTTAAACCCCCCTGGGGCTATCAGTAACAAGCAGAGGCCCAAGACAGTTACAAGTTTACCTTATTGTGCTTTAAATCGTGTTAAGAAAAATTGTTTTGGTAACATGCTATTGACATAAATGCTAATGACTTTCATTCTTTTTTGACATGCCTAAATTTGCTCATTATTAAAAAATTACTCAAAATTGACAGTATTTTCTCAAATGTCACAAACCTGACACATTACGTTGAAACATTAACTCAGGGTTGGCAGTGAAATAGAGCTTAATTGTTTGGAGACTTTCAAAGTGAGGAGTAGGTGTCATCATGGAGTTTGTTTTACATTTCTAGTGCAGGATGTCCATTGTTGCAGTACTTGTTAGGATTTCCCTTGGTTTGTACAGGTGGTCTAGCTGCAACTCTATATTTTGCAATCACTGGGACTGAATATAATGCCCCAGTTTGTTTCTACTCTAGTTATACACTGGCAAGTGGTTTAACTAGGATAAGCTATCCAGTGAGAAAGGGTACATACTGGTTCAGGGGTAAGTCAAATTGTTCTTATCTGAACCTGTACTATACAAATTTAGTATTTGTGTTTGGTTTGACAGGTATTCTTCTCTCATAATGAAGCTCTGCATTTATAAGCAAAACTTCATGTATTTAGCTAATTCATCATGTTCCACATTCATATTTATTCATTATTATGTGGGTTGTCTTTGCTGAATATTTAGCTTAGACAAGGAGCTGCTACTCAGAGGAACATGTACAGGTATAGGCTCCGAAACATGTTCTGAGTAGTTACCCGCTGAAGACCCTTTAATTTATTTGAGCTAATACAGCCTATGTCAAAATTCTACAGAGGAACCTGTGCAATATGGACAATAGTACTTCCATATGCATATAGGTTAAACAATGACAGGTTAGCTTATGGAGAGTAAAGAGTTCGGATTGCAGAATAGGGTAATGACTACTAGGAAGTGGTTCTGGACAAAAAGACACAGATACAATACATGTAATATTTACACTTGCCATTATAAATAAAGGCCAGTGAGCTTGACTGAAAAAAATGCCTGTTAGTGACAATTTTATCTACTTTTTTAACAGTTTGGAAAAGATATCAAGTTTACAACTTCCATAAGTTTTTGGCAGAGTAGAATTTTTGAAAAGTACAAAAATGTGTTGCTGTTTACAATGATATGTGATAAAATTGAAATTAAAGTAACTTTATTCTAGGCTTGATAATCATGACAAGTAAAAGTTCAGAACTATTTAGATTTGCCCCAAATTGTAGCAAACCTGATTGTCAGAGATACAGTAAAATATCTTCATGTCATACCCTCGTAGGATATTTATGCTGTTGTAAGAGATCAAACAAACTTTAATTTTAAAGAATTTTGCACACCTTTTAGTGGTCTCTTTACAAGCAACAGGACAATCCATATGTGCAGGGTGTATTTGTCTATTTCTCAGTGAAAAGTTGTATTTGTCTATTTCTCAGTGAAAAGTCCATCTTCTTGTTGCATGTCCATAAATCGGAAATGAATTACTGGCTATCAAGGCTTATGGTGCATTAGACATTGTAGGATCTCCTGTGTACCCAAAAGCTTGACCGTTCCTGCAGAGTGGTAGACATTTTGGCAATAGAAAAAATTTGCTTTCATCTAGCAAACTGCCAAAGCTGCAGTATGTAAATCAATATTCTTGCACTTGTTTAGGTGTAAAAAAATTATATAGCTTCAGACAGACGTACAGCTTACAGACCCAACCCTCATTGCGGTAGATGACATTTAGTGTTTGGAAATTATTACGATGTTACTGAGCTTGACCTGAACAACTCCTTGCTGCTTGAGCTGCTTGGGAAGGCAGTTGGCAGCTGTCTAAGGTACCATGAGCTCAGAGTTCCAGGGAAACTATTAAAAGTAGGCAACAGACTGGGTATTATTTTTGAAAATAATAAAAAAATTAAGAAGCAGGCAACATTTTCAAGACCAAATACTAGTACTTGCATGTAATTTTTTTTATGGGAGAAAAAATTGCACTTGAACACATCAATGTCAGGTGTGGCAGAGGTATAGACCTAAGGCCATGGCTATTCTTCTAGTGCCAAGACTTTATCATGTCCTGGGTTATTGTGAGCATCCACCTCAAAAACAACACTCATCAAATAGTATGCTAACAGTCACACCTTGTGTTTCATAATATGAAATACTATTAATAAGAATGACCCTGAAGAAAGAAAAGTGCTTGTAGTGGAAGACTACATTGTATATTCTCCAGTAATGGAACTGTGGGTTAATTTCTGGAATACTGACATTTACCGTACTGTGAGTGGTCTTTCTTGGGGTATGGACCACTTCATGTGTCTTGCTACATGCTAAGTTTCCCAGGCACACAATATGAATTACTGAACAAGCATGTGTGAACAAAAAATTGCCTTACTAGGAGAAAAACAAAAATATACAACAACAACAAAAAAAAAACCAAACAAACGTAAAAACACACAAAGCACAAAATACAGAAACTTTCATACAGCAGTTTTTAAGCACCTGAATATCTTAGCACCTGAGTATCTTTCGAGTTGGTTACATTTAACTAAAGAGTTGAAGGAATGAGCTGCACATAGAGCTATAAGGAATACCTTATAGACATAAGCGAAAACCAAGTGTGATTTTAACCCTTCGGCCTTGTGAGGCTGAAGGGTATTGTCGTCCTCTGCGCTGTTCGTCTGTCCTTCCATCTAGTGTTATCATTATAACTTCGGAATTTTTTGACTTGGCACTTCCATATTTCATGGGATTGTACACTGCTTTAAGGTCTATTTAGTGTGTAAGCATGGTTGACCTTGACCCACTTTTCAAGGTCACACTGTGGTCACATATGCAAAGTGACATTGCTGCTCTAACTATCAAAAGTCTTCATTTATCAACCTGAATTTTACACAAAAGAAGCACCATGGAGTTTTTTAAAAGCCTGTTTAAAGTCAAGGTCATAACTTTATTAATTGACCTACTTTTTCAGGTAAAAGTGCAAGAGCGCAATTAAAGTGCTGATGTAAGTAAGAGGGTTTTTGAGGTTTCACATCCAAATTTCAAATTATTATGCACCATTATAAAACGTTACTAAATTTCATGCATAAGCAAAGGACCGAGCAAAGGTCACAATGGCAAACGGCTGTGTTCGACCGGTTTTGTCACTTTCTGCGACTCATCAGGAACTGTTGGTTAAGCAACATGTAGCCTGTTTATAAACCGAGAGGTAACTTCTGTTGTTATGCAAAACACTCGTTCGTGATTACGTAACAGAGGTTCGGTCTTACCGGGACCAGTGTTGTCACTGTAAGAAATGACTCAAAGCAAAATTGCATCGCAGTAGACTTAAGTATCAAGACAGGTTCAGTATTTGCGATCGGTTTGATTGCATTCATTACTTTCATACATATTTGACCTTGACTTTTTGAAAGCCTGCATCTATCAGTCTTTATTTTACGCAAAAGAAGCGTCATGGAGTGATTCAAAAGCCTATTTAAGGTCAAGAGTTAAGAGTGCACAATTGTAGTACTACTGTAACTAGTGTCCTTCAAAAGTCAAACTTACATACATCACTGAACACATGAAAGCATGCTGGCCGAAGGGTATAAAGTGCGTTGCATGATATCTTATTTCAAATTTTTTGTCACAGTGGACCAAATGACTGGATCAGCCTACCAAAATAAATATTCATAAATCACAGTCACTGCAACAGTTCAAACAGTCATAATCTTGAATTTAAGAAGTCAAAATGATTTTAATTTCTTACTGTCCATTAAATCACAAATAATACACACTTTTTTATTTTCGTATTCATTCTTTCAATAAGCTTTTAACTTTCATGTTGTTCATTTATTTACCTGTAGTTTATCTTTCATCCTTGTTCCATGAAGAAATATTTGCTGATTGTTTAAACCTGGAGTAAAAAGATAAATAAGTCAGTATTGTCATCACCATCATCATTATTAACTAACAAATAAAAAACACAAAGCAAAAACAACCCCTTTTTTCTGTCAGAGGCCAGGAATCTACTCCAACCTCCAACCTCAAACCTTAGGTCAACTGACATTTGCACAGAGATGTAACCTAACATACAGAAAACAAACATGATACACACATGTAGATATCTTTCTCATCACATACTGTGTCATCTGTTGTTCATCTAGGGCATGGTTTGTGTGTACATGTACCTTTAGTTTTCCATGTCATTTAGTTAGTTCATTTGTATGTGTTTTGGTTTGTCCTATGCGTACCTATACCACAGGATTATTCCTGACAGCCAGGTGTGTGCTATCATCCAATTAAAGGCATTTGAAAGCATGTGGTTTAAAAATACTACAAAATTGGTTAATTTTTATTTGCATGTAATTATGCATGCCTCAACTAACTTTAATACAACTAGATTAAAGCAGTCGCTCATTTGTAGTGTTTTGACATGCATACTCACCAACCAGATTAAATTTAAATTTTGTCAATGTCGATTTTCATTAGTTTTGTATTGGATCAAATAAACTAATGGCAGTCTTTTGGCAAATCCTTGTCTACCCTTTGTAAAATGATTCTAAAATATTTTTTTAGGAAAAACCTGGTAATGGACAAAAGTTATGACAGATTCTTTCACATGCTAAACTAAAAGAACCTGCCTTGAGGCATGTTTTAAAATGGGTGCACTAATAGTGGAACTAAAAAAAAAAGAAGAGAGAGAGAGACATACATTGCCACTTTGCCCAAAATCAGACTTATGACTCAGTCTTGTATTTGACCATAAATACAATATCATACTAAAATACAACATGTACAACAAAGGCCAGCACAGACACTATCATAGGGCCCACCTAAATACAATGCAATGGCATGCATTGCAATACAATACAATACAATACAATATAATAGTTCAAAATACAGGTCTAGAATAGATGTATGTAAATTACCTGCCAAGCAGAGATATCCTAAATACTTGCAATTTTTTACTGCTTAATTCTTTGGGTTGATACTTGTATAATATACTAGATATTATAAAAAAAAACTTAAAATATTAGCTTTGGAGACTGTCCTTGGAACTCCAGTCTAAGGAACATTACAAACAGACAGACACAGAGTAAGTTCCAATGTGTACATATACTCGGGATACAAAAAGTGAGCGGTCCCATTGGTTTGAGATGGGGTGCTAAGAGTATGAACTTCTGTAGCAAATATGATGCATAATTATGGAGTTGTGTAACATGACCATGAAAGCCAAGTTAATGGTCCAGTGCAGAGTGAGACAAAGTCCGGCTGGTGTTGAGGTAAGGCAGGGATGAGCGAAAGAAGTGGCTAGGAAGTGCATCCAGTCTTGAGGTGCCATGGTGACATGGGGTTTAAATAGCCTGCTGCAAGCATGAAAAATCAGTGACATTCAACATGTCTTGGCAGGGATCACTGCATGGTGACAGATTGCTGATTTTGAGAGAGGAAGGGTTGTTGGTATGCGAATTTGCAGACATCTGTTCAAAATATGCCTAATGTAAAACAAGTGGGACCACTCAATTTTTTTTCTCGGTTGTATATATGTGCTGCCACCCACCCACCCCACCCCCATCCTAATTAAGGCACACATGGTAAAGGTACTTGACCTCAGCACTTTGTACATAAAAAATGCACTTTAGGTAGTTTACCTTAGTTAGCTGCAGATGTGGCCCTTCTGAGGGGCGAAAGGTTTAGAATGCCAGGAATCGGAGGGTGAACAGTCTCATCAGCCTCTGACTCGATCCGTGTGTGCTCAAACTTTTGCCCCTTGGAAAGGCCACATGTCTGCGGCTAACCTTAGTTTTATTATGCGGATACATCTAGCAGCAAGTTTCCGGTGAGGTGACTCATGCCTCGTGTGGAGAAGCTCTGCTTTGCAGGAGAGGGATCATGCATTTAGTGGACAAAATGTTTATCCTCATTTTTATATGGATCAGCTTTTGGAAATTGCTTGCCATTGTCAGTGATAAGTTTAAATCTTTTCCTTAATTTCCAAGTCTAAGTTGTTTAATGCAAATAATCTTTGTTGTATATTTTTTAAATTCCATCAGTGCTCAATGATTTTTATTGAAGGGGGGGGGAGTTTCCAAAATGTCCGCATTGTTATAAACTAATAGGTGTTCGTGCAATGTCTGAATAAAAGTTTGTTTTTAGTCATTTTATGTGGGACTGATGCATACTGATAACATGTAACCCCATCCGCCAGCTGAAAATTAAATTTAAAAAAGGGCTAACAAAATTTTACCTACAGTGTATTTGAGCAGTGTAAGTACGCAAAAAGAGATATTTGTAAACATTTGTCATTCACTTTAAATTCATGTGCATGAAACTTCTCTTGGTCAATAAGTCATGAACTGTTAAAACTCTGATATTTGGTCTGTTGAGTGTCAACAGAAACCCCATCTTTAGCCCTCCATACATGCTCCATATGTTATGTAGTCTCTCAAACTGAAATTATGATAATAATAGTGATGGAACCTTAATATTTCTCAGTGGGACGATGGTGAACCTTAGTGCATTCCTTTGCCTCTAGAGGGCATTACTTCAAAGTTAAAAATTCCAAGGGCTTCATTTTCATTGTGGAAATGCAGTGACTTGATGATTGTTCATATATTGTTCTGCTATGGGTTGTCTGTTAAGCACACCTGACTGTCAATTCGTATTTATTTTGTCTATTTAGCAGGCCTCTGTTTTTTGGCCAGAAATGGCTTGAATGAAGTGGTTTTGTTGCTTTTTTCCTTTTACCCCAAGTTCTTCATGAAAACAGTGATATGTTTCTACATGACATGTTTAATTAAAATTGATGGAGGATAATATAAAATGTAATATTTATTGATACACATAAACAAAATACAATATTATGTAGACAGCAGTTTTTTTTTATTTTGGGGGGGTGGGTGGGGGGATTTGAAAAACTTGTTTTAAAAATATATGTTATAAAAATGGTCCATGCATCGGAAAGATTTAAGTTCCATGATTTTTTTTCATGCATTTGAAAAATTTGTTTTCTAAATATACTTTTATGGAAAGAAATTTTCATGTAAATTTGAAAATTTACTTGGTAATTTGGCAGTGTTACTCAACAAGTTCACAGCAAAACGCCAACCATAGTAGGTAATGCAACTGTACATAAAACCAAAATTTTCGAAACAATGAAGTTCCTATGGTGGTTTGAAGAGTATAAAAATATATGTATATTTCTGATAATGTACAGTGTGCATCTCCATTCAGGTTTTTTTCTTGAGTTACAGCAGTTGGGATCAAAAGTTGAGACTAGGTTAAACTTTATAAATTGGATTACATATGTGAAGGATCTTAATCTGGACTATTGGCCATGGAAATGGTATGAAAAATGTCACATTACTACATTAACTGTAAATATCTTTGGGATTAATCCATGGATCACTTTTTAATTTGTAATAAAGGAACATATTGCATCAAAATGAGTTGAGGAAGATGATTGTATAATCAAGAAACGTAAGTTTTGCATAAAAAATGTTGCTCTTAAATATGCTACTTCATTAATACAGACCTCAGTAATCCGAATGCCTCACATTCTGAACACATACTCCTGGGAAAATAATTTTCATCTCAAGTAATAATCATTTTGCAATCAAGATGTTTCATTGGTCTGAACAATTCGCCAGGGAACAGAAGTGTTCAGATTAATAAGTTTCCAGAGTATTGACATACACAAGCCATATGGGGATCAAGATAATCATGAAATGGTTCATTTTCAGATGAATATGAGCTCAAAACCAACCTTGAGTATTCATTTGGCAAGCCTCGTTGGTTTGATAATATGAAAGCAGAGTACTGGGCCTGCCGTGAAGGAGTCTGCTTAATAGACATGTCCACTTTCTCCAAGTTTGTACTGCGGGTAAGAATATGAGAACAGTAACTGAAGGCATGATTTTATACACTTTAAACTTTAATAACAGACATCATTAATTTTTTTTGTACATTTAAATAATAAACTAACAGCGTGATATTAGACAGTTTCAACTAATCAAAAACTGACCACATGACTTATAGATTTTGAACTGAATTGTAATTGAGTGCTTGATTTGTTAAACTACAGTCTAAAATAAGTGACAAAATAACATACATTTTATATATATATATATATATATATATATATATATATATATATATATATATATATATATACACACACACACACACACACACACACACACACACACACACACACACACACACACACACACACACACACACATTTAATTGAAAAAAGTTTTACTGAAACCATTTTGAACAGGGATAGTAATAACCCCCTAAAAATAGCAGGGAATGTTATTTCTTTCATTTTCTGTGGGAAAATGAAGACCATTGTATCTTGCATTTTGGAATATGCCCAAATTCAGATTTCAACCTCTTGATTTCTTTACAGTATAAATGTATGGAATGAATTTTGCTATTTTTGTTTTTGAAGCCCAAGATTCAATGGGCTGATAACATTATCTGAATATGAGTGTTATGTCTCCTAGTGTACTATAAAGTCGTCATCCTCCTCCTCCCCTCTGAGTGACTCTAGAAGTATTTTACAAAGATTCCTGAATGATTATGCAAATAGGTCAGACCTAGCTTGGCATTGTATTTTGGGTGACCCTGACCTAATTCTCAAGGTCACACAGCCATATATGGTAATTCTGTCTCCATGTGATAAATCTTGAAGGCTTTCACAAAACTTGCTAAACTTGGTAGGATTATCATTGATTTTGTAGCTGGGCAAGACATAGCTTGAAATTGTATGTTGGTGACCTCAATAATAGATGAGTACAGCATGTAGTTTGTCATGACATTTACAACAGTCAACCTTGATACTTGATTCTGAATACTGTTGTATAAGATATAAAGTAATAATGTGCACCATTTATGGTATGTTTTGTAGTCCAGAGGCACAGAGGTGGTGGACTTCCTACAGTATCTGTGTTCAAATGAGATAGATCAGCCTGTTGGTTCAATCATCCACACAGGCATGCAGAATCATCGCGGAGGCTATGAGAATGACTGCAGTGTAGTCAGACTGTCCGAAAATGCGTAAGTTATGAAGCTTTTACCTGCTTAACTAGCCACAGTTGGATTGTGGTTATATGTCTGCTTCATAATTTTGACTAATTTCAACAGTAATGAAGATCAATTTAAGTGAGAAATGTAGATGAGATCTATCAAGATCACATGCCCCAGGTCAGCAGTTTTCCTTGGCATGGCTTGTGCTCCAAGCATGTCACCCAGTTAACTCATGCCAAGGAAGGCTGTTGACTGTGTCTCAATTCAAAGGAAGGAGTAAGTCTCTAAAATCAAAAGCTTTTCTTGATCTGGTGTAGGATTATTGCACTTAGGAAAGCTTTTGATGAAAAAAAGATCAAAATGAAGATCAAAATTCCCTGTCAATGTGCTGGATGCATCTAAGACCCAAAACCTGTGTGGGGCAAAGGGTTAGGGCTGTATTCAGGATACCAGTGTCAGTAATGTCCAGCATGGACTTTGAGAAAGTATGCGGGTGAAATTTATTTGACTTCGTATGCGAATAAATCCTGGTCTTTGAAAAGACTTGTTTGATTTGTGAACTATAAATAGGGTGCACGGTTTGCGAAGCTGCAACATGCTCACGTTTCACCTCTGCGGCCCGGGTTTGATTCACCGAAGGGGAAGCAAGTGCAAAGAGTTCCTACCATTCTGACTGTGCACGGTGGTTTTCCCAGCGTCCTGTGCTTTCCTCCAGCAAACAAGTAGGTTGGAAAGTATATGCCACCGTCTGTGCCATGGAGAGTGATTAATATAGGCTTGGCCTGTTTCACAATCCATATAAAAGATATAGGTTTATGGGTCTATACTTTTTTTGTTTTTTAAATATAAACAGAACCCCCGTGAGTCCCTGCAAACAATTGTGTATAATGGTTTGTATCTTGTATATTTTGCAGCTTTTTCATGATTGGTCCAACTGCACAGCAGACTCGCAGCTTTGCTTGGTTACGCCGGCACTTGCCAGCAGATGGCTCTGTCCAGCTTAGTGATGTCACCTCTATGTACACAGCCATCAATGTTATAGGTCCCAAAGCTCAGGAATTGCTGTCAGAACTCACAGATGTATCCCTCAGTACATCAGACTTCCCCTTCATGACATGCAAGGTGAGAGTGTGTACTGTATGATCCATTTTTGGCACCCCCGCCCCCTTACTTGCCCCCCTCACTATTCTGGCAAAGAAAAGAGTCCTAGTTTAAACATTTGTCAAAATTTCCCTTTTTTTACCCTGTTGTATACCAAAAACAGCTCTGTTTATTAAGACAAATTTGCTGTAAATTTCATAAGCGCCCGGGGGTGCTTAATAGGGATAATACGGTAGTTCAAGTTTTTGTCATAAGAGCACTGTTCAGCCAAGCTTCAGTAATAATCAAAATGGGCAAATACAAAGTGTATTTTGTCATAATACTTTTTAACATATCAATTTTAGAATTGGCTATGAATGTTAAGATGTCTAATTTTCAAATTTTATGTACACATGTATCATCATAATTATTCACTGTTATAATTTTGCTTCTTCATATTATGTATTTTTGCTAAGGGATGGTTCAACATTTTCATCATTTTTGAATTAGTACTTACAGTACGCAAGGGGGGAGGGGGTTAAATGGGTCTGTACACTTTCACAGGATATGGAAAATGATGGTCAATTTTTGGCCTGTTTTGTGCAATTTTGCTATGATTTGGGGGAAAATCATCATTTTTAAAGTACTAATTTGGGGGGAGGGAGGGGGTCATGCAATTTAGTACCCTAAGTACTAATTCAAAAATGATGATAATGTTGAACTATCCCTAAATTTAATTGTTCTCGGCTGTCTAAATCCTCTAGCAACCATGCCATGCGCACATACACATTTTTTTATGTGCTCTGGAAATGCTACAAATTAATTTTAGCTTCCAATTTGGATAGCAACATAATTGTAAAGGATATAAAAAGAAGTTTATGATCCAGACACATTATCTGTTCAGGGAACAGGGAGATGGGAATCTCCCTGTTGGAGATGGTCTTCTCCCATGGGTCCTCACAGAGAAGAAACCCCTGTGTAACCCCACTTATTAACCAGTGAATATGACCTGTCGTGAAACCACATGCCAACACAGTCACCTGTGATGACTGGCACAACCCAGTCCTACTGTTCAGTAAGGCTGAATGTGCTGACCTATAATTGATGACGTCACAATACAACGTAACATCTAGATTTCCCCTAGCAACGTTACACGGCCCTGTATAAAGGCCATACACACAACGCAGCATTCAGTTTTGATTGAACCACTTGATTGTGGAGTTGAAAGATTTCAACTCTCTGTACTGCTGGGCATAAGACTAGAGTTATGTTCAACCTGTGGTCAATCATAATTTACTCATTAGCCTCTGATGAGTCCAGTGAAGGACGAAATGCGTCAGGCTTATTTGGCACACCATGTATCTGTTCTTATCAACACTTGCCTAGTCTTCTCATATTATGTATTCATACTGTATTCATGATATTGTATCATCCAAGACATAGTCTGTTACCCTTGCAGATATGGTAGCTTTTGAACAATGAGCTACTGTTATCAAAGTTGTACTGTAGAAGGACCTCATTGGAAGCTTGGTAGATTTTGATATTCGATGAGCTTGACCTGTATTCAAGTTCACCAGGGACCCTCATAATTGTAGTATGACTGAATGGATCGTAAGGTCTTTCTGACCATATATTTTAAGCGTTGTCACCTTGAAATTATCTGAAAAAGTCTGATGGCCTGCAACATTTCTGTTTTATCAGTACTCAAAATCCATTAGCCAAATTCTGTACCCTCCATGTCCATTCTGGTCATATGTCTGTCCTTATGATCATTGTAGATGTGCATGCTTTGTGTTGGTACACTGTATATATGCCTTTTATTATGATCAATGCAGAAATGCACGATTTCTGTGACAGTCATAATCCATTACCTATCCACAACATTCATACATTTCATATATGGTCTCTCAGATCGTATCCACTCCAAAACTTTACTCTGTGAGAAAACATAATCTCTCTGTTCCTTTGAACTGGAGGCCCATGGGACTCTATCAGTTCACCTACTTGCCCGTGATTGACCTCCAGTATTGACCAATCACATCAGTTTTCTCATTTTGGCTGCTTTCGCATCCATGTTGTTTTCTACTCACATAGGAATAATTACCTGGTTTTAACTTTGAACGTGTTGTCTATTCTGCCTTAATTTGGCAGATGTGTACCATGTGCACCTTCAGACATAAGATTAAGGTAAGAGTTCCCCCACTGGGCACTCTTTGTTCACTAGCTGAACCAGCTTTGGTGGTAAATTGCCCACTTTGTTGTTTTTTTTTTCTAACATGGCATTCGTTGAGGGCATTGGTATAAGAGACATCAGAGGACACACAGTGGTGAGCTGGGACAACCACCAACATCACAGGCATTGTCTAGAGGCTGGTAGAGGGGTTAAATGTGCTAAAGCAAACCCCTGCAATGTGGTGTGCTGAACATAAGAGAAAGAAATGGGCCTGAATAATACAGCAGCCTTGGTGTGACTCACGGGAGCTCCAGCCACCTACAGCTGTATATGGGACCAGTTCCTGTCATGGGTAGAGACTGTTCCTGGCTCAACACTTTCTCAACTGGGAGAAGTTCAAAATGGAGATACCAGATTACATAGCAGCTACAGTTTGCCAGGGCAACTGGGTGACCTAAGTGGGCTTGAAAGAGACATTTTCACATTCTGATAGTCAAAGCCAGCCAGAATTATTTCAATGCCTGCCTTTCATGGTAAACGAAGTCGTCTGTTAGTTTGGGGCACTTCCCTTCCGCCCAGCTCCGGCACTGCTGGTGTTCACCAGAATACTGAGTGTGGATTACACACACCACTGGAGCCTGCGTATTCACATTTACCAGGACAACTGGCTGACACACTAGCTACCTTTCATAGGAGGATCTTCAGTAGGGGTCTGGCAGAGCTTGATGCATATACTAAAATCCCTGAACTTCCATGTTCCCATAGAGAGACTTTGGACACTTTCTCCCTAAGTCAGGAGAATGTGTGAACATATGCCTATTCTCTTGCCTTGAGCTCTCCCCCCCCCCCCCCCCCCCCCCCCCAATCCTGAGAGTTCTAGATAACGTCAGGGCAGAAAAGGGGAGCTGATTTTGATTGCCCGCTGGTGGCCCAAGAGGTCGAGGGCTGTGAAGATGCTTGAATTTAGTATGGAGCCTCCTCAGGTTCCCCTGGCATGGCAGTCTGTATTGCAATGAAACAATTAAGTGTGGTATATTTCGCCAAAATGCAGCCATCCTTTATCTTCACGCTTGGCGGTTGTCACAAAAAGCATCGTGCATGCCACTTCTTTAAAAGTGTATAATTCAGAGTGGTCCAGGTTCATCATGTGTTCAAAGCAGGAACCAGAAAAAGACCCTTAGAAGGCTTCCTTTTAGAGTATAGTCAATTTTTTATGTAGGTCCTTGACAGAGGTCTGGAGGTTTATAGTATATCTGGCTATAGGCTGGTAATTGCTTCCTCTCTGGACATAAAAGGTGCCAATATCAGCTCGAGCATGATACAATGTTGGCTCATCAAGAGCTTTTCATAGACAGGATGTTAAGAGGCAACATCTTTCCTCAATGGAACCTGTCAGTAGTTCTCACCAGTCTGTAGTCTCTGGTTTTTTGAACCAAAGAACATGGACTTGTTTGGGTGAGATTATTTGGTTTATAAGACAGTCTTTTCGGTCATGTTTGCCTCTCGGGCTAGGAGAACGAAAAGTGATGCCTTTGACCTTTCTAAGTTAGGTGGGTCAGAGGACCACACAGAATTATTTTTGAAACCTAGCCCTTTGTTCCAGAATTCGACACATGAGCCTATTCAGCCAATCACTGCCTTTGTGGGCTTTTCCATCAAGGCTCTGTCTGCTAATTCGGGACAGGATCTCGACATATCAGTTTGCCAAGTTACAACACATAAGTTCTATTTAAAAAACAGATCCCATCAGGAAAGGTAGACACCCTTTATATCTACCTCTAAAGAAAAAAGACTGGTTTCAGCAGATTCTCCACAAATCTGTGCAAACACTGTTCATAGCTGGGTCACTGAGGCAATCAAATTGGCATCCCAGAGCTCAAACTGCTGCACCAGATTACAGCTCATGCAGTCAGAGCCATCAAAATCACTTGGTATGCCCTTTAGCAAGTTGAATTTTAGCAAGCTGTGTTCAGGGCATAATGATGGCATGCCGGTGGAGGTCCCACAATACTTTCTCAACTTTTACTTGAGCGACTTGTCCTATGTTGATGGACAACTTCTGTTGCTTAAAAGTATACCAGTACCCTTAATGTGTAAGCCATGATCAAAGCTACTGTATCTTCTGGGGGCTGGTTCAGTCTGTCAGTACATTGTTTTTTGTCCCTAGGCTTTGGGAGATCTGTTCTTTTGAGTGGAGCTCTTTGAGGAATAATTTCTTTGTCCTGATATGTGAATGGTCCCCCTCCTTTACTCTTTTGTTAAATCTACCAGATGTTGTTGATGGGTAATGTATTATGACGTGTCTGGGAAATTTATTTTAATTTCCAAATTTGTTAATAATACTTACCCATCCACTACACAAAAGCCCACCCAGCCAACCCTGCATCAGATCCTTCAACAGTTAGTCAGTTGTGAACAACTGATGTGATTGGTCAATACAGGAGGTCAAGTACAGGGCAAGGAGGTTGATCAAGTTATAGAGGCACCCCATTAGCCTACAGTCCAGGGTAACATGTACAGAGAAATGGTTTTTGTTGGGATAATGGTTTGGAGGGGATATGATCTGAGAGATCATATACCAAATGTTGTTGATAGGTAAGTATTACATGTACTGAGAAATACAAAATTTATAATGAAGTTCTCAGTTTTATATGGACACAAGTCCAAAAATCTGAGAGTCTTTTAGCATATATATCTTAATGATTGTAGAGGTGCAGCATTACTACACATTCCATTAAGAATTGTGGTGAACAGTTGGAGAAAAACAGTTGTTGCATACCTGATTGATAAACTTATAAAACTCTTTTTGATGCCTCCAGTGTTGATGCATGTTTCTGTCTACAGGAGATAGATGTGGGTCAAGCTAGTGGAATCAAGGCCATGAGACTGACCCACACAGGAGAGGATGGTTGGATGCTCTATATTCCCTCAGAGGTCAGTCTGTGTGTGTAATATATATTCGACAAATCCTTACTTACTTTATTTTCATTTCAAAACGCATTAAGTCAAAGTAATTATGGGATTCTTAAATGTGAATTTTATGTGATAACTGTTATTTTTGTTTTTCATATAGTTGAAAGGTAGAGAATTTGAGATTTCAAATTGTGGCTAACTGCCTGCTATGTACTGTGCTGTTAGCTTGACATATAGTGATCCGGTGTTGCTCATCTACATGTAGAAAGGAATTTTGTTTTATTTTTTTTTGTTTTGTTTTGTTTTTCTTTTCATTTTTTTTTTTTTTTTGTGGTTTGTGTAAACTATACAAAATATACATTAAACTTCTTTATTGTGCAGTTAATATTTTATCCCCCCCCCCCCAAAAAAAATGATATTGAGAGCTGTGTGATAAGTGTGGTTAATGTTCCCCATTATTTCATAAGTTGGTTACCATATTTAAGCCACCTTTTGCACCAAATACTTGACATTCAATTCATGCCTGTTTTGAATGGCTTTTAAATTTGATAAGAATACAAAAATCCACCACTCTATCCATTTAGTGAGTTGGACCAAGAAATGATAAAAATCAAATCTGGGAAAGTGTCATAAGCTTTGTAACCAGGAGAAAATACAAAGGAAAGTTTTTGCCTCTTTAATTCACAGACCAAAATAGATTAGAATATACATCATGTGATAATCAAATGTATTGAGTGGTTATGTAGTGTTAACATATGTTGGAAAGCATATGGCGTTTGCTGTTTTGTATTTGTTTGAAATCGTGCTGCATAATGGTACTGGATTTCGTACCTAGTTGGAAGGCCAAACATTTTATACAGGTCAGCATATAAATTTCCATGCCTAGGGGGAAACCATTATGTTTTAGGGTAAGCTGTTCATGCCTGGTTCAGTCTGTCCATCATTTATTTGTAGTCATGTTATATCAAGACTCACTGTCCACCAGAAACTCAAATTGACCTCATTTGTACCTTAAGCAGTGTTTATAATGAGTAGGATTTTCCTGCTTTTGTAGGATTTTTGACAATATTGAAGGTCAAGGTCAAATGGCCAGATGAAATATAAGGGTCATAAAAGTAGAATAACTTTAATGTTCGTGGTGCCACCTACATTATCATATAACATATGGATCAAATGTGAAAAGCTTGTGACCAGTCCAGCATCCTTAATTTTGTATGCAGCTTCATGAAATTCAGTGGGATTTGGAGGAGCTCAGAATCTTGATTGCATATGATACCAGTGGTGCCACCTGTACTTTGTTTGAAGTTAGGTGTTAAAATGTCTTGAAAAGATATAAAATTCCATATGTTGAAAAATAATTGAATTAGCCAGGACAAATTTATAGGATTATATAGATCATTTCCAATGCTAATATGCTAATAATATAATATGATATCAGTGAGTTTGACAAACAGTGTATTCTTGTTCGGTCACCAGCCTTGTAAAGATGAAAGAGGGGATTTTGTAATAGCAGGGTGTGGCTTGGACATGAATGGCAAAAAGAATATTTTGGCTATTGTAATCAGATTATATGTCAGCAGAGCATTAGGCCCATGGGCTTCTTGTTAATGAGAAAATGTTGCATGTGCAAACATAGGTTTAAGGTGCCTCATGGCTAAATACCATACCACAGGTGTACCATGTTAAGTGTCAGGTCATTAGGTTTTTTCTTGCAGTATGCCTTACATGTGTATGACAGCCTGATGGCAGAGGGACAGAACTATGGGGTACAGAATGCTGGCTACTATGCACTTAGAGCATTGCGTATTGAAAAGTTCTTTGCCTACTGGGGGACTGAATTAACACCATATACAACACCCTTGGAGTGTGGTCGAGAAACCAGGGTCAAGTTTGATGTAAGTGTTCTTTTTTTAGGAAAACCATACCCATAATAAGGTTGTTTCTGTGCCTTTCTTAGACAAAGAGATATTTTGAACTTTTATCTGGTCTCTCATTTAAAGTGGTCCTGCTCTTATATGGCCACCCTAAGTACACCAGAAATCTGGCCATATGAGAGGGGTGGCTTCTCTCGAGGGGCAAAATAAAATGAAAATGATATACTTGCTGCATGGAGAAGTGGTCTCTGTAGAGGGACAGTGTTACATTGTGGGGAGGGGCATTTCTAAGAGGGGTACTTCTGTATTCTGTATCTTTCTTAGATTATTTCCCCGTATTATGTACTTTTCAATTAACACATAAAGTGCTAATTTGAAGGAACTACATAGATTAACCACTTTTAGAAATGTTCCTAAACATTTCCACAGTCCCTATTCAGGGCTTTTTGGAACAACTAATATCCTGTTGTTCTAATTCTAATAAGCCTAAGATAACCACTGATTGACCTTTAGAGTCACCAACCTTTAAGAGTTTCCCTGTAAGGAAAACTCCTGTTTTCAAAGAAAAATCCTTTGAAACAAAGGTCATGTCAAGTAGGAATATATACGTCCAGCCAACATTGAAACATCAACAATAGCACATGTTTTACGTACCAACGTGGCGGTCCCAATGTATCAAACAGGCAAACGCAGTTTTTTCTAACAGTTTGGTTTCATAACTGATGAGAAGAAATCTTCCAAACTAGTCTGACTCAACAACCACAAGCATGTTCCATCTGCGGCCTTTGTCCCATCAGATTTGCTTTCTTAGATTAAGATCTTATATTTGCAGTGTTTTCAGTAATATATATATATATATATAACCATTTTTATACTTTAGATTTGATTATTTATCACAGCTCAATCATTATGGTCATTTAAAATAGAACATGTAAGTTGATGCATTTCAGCTTGAAGTTAGATTTGGGTATGAAAACACAGGCTCCATGCCACTGGTGGTAAGGCAAAGGACTAAGTTGTCAGTTAACCCTGAAACCTGCCAAAACTAGCTGGTGGTCAAATGTCGTCTGCTTCAGTGTTTTCAACTAAATGCAACAAAAAATGAAAAACAATTTGACTGAGAATTGTAGGGGAGACCTATCAAGATCACATTGCAAGGAAAGCTGTTGACTAAGTGCCAACTTACGCCAAGGAAAGCTGTTGATGCGGTCTTGATACAAGGGGAGAAGGTTTAACAGACTCTGGCCAATCATCAAAATACTTCAATAGCCCAAAGACATATTAGTAGCCTTCCTGTGGCCATCACGTGAATGAACAGTACATTACATTACATTTTCTGTCTCGCCAGCATAAGCATGTTGGCGAGACTAAGCAGTCACTTTCTGTCCGTCCATCTGTGCGTCCGTCCATCAGTCCGTCTGTATACCATACCACAGGTGTACCATGACAAGTGTCAGGTCATTAGGTTTTTTCTTGCAGTATGCCTTACATGTGTATGACAGCCTGATGGCAGAGGGACAGAACTATGGGGTACAGAATGATGGCTACTATGCACTTAGAGCCTTGCGTATTGAAAAGTTCTTTGCCTACTGGGGGACTGAATTGACACCATACACAACACCCTTGGAGTGTGGTCGAGAAACCAGGGTCAAGTTGTTGTTATCAACATGTTGATGGTTTGGTAACTCTGGAATCTCTTTGCTGTCATTCTTGGGTTTGATATTTATGAATATGGGTCATGTTTTTCTACATAAGTGTATCATAGTAGAGATGTCCGTTGGTTGAGAGGACTGGTTTAAAACCACCAGTTGCCTTTTGTGGGTGACTGCCTGTCTTAAGTCAGGAGTGAAATTCGTTTCTTCACATTGGTATTGGAACATGAATGTTGATGCTTTGGTATCTCAGGAATCTCTTTGCTGTCATTGTTGGATTTGATATTTATGAATATGGGTCATGTTTTTCTACGTAAGTGTATCATAGTAGAGACGTCCATCAACAAAAAACTTCGGAGTGGCTTGAATTAAGCTTGCGAGACATTCATGCCCCTGGGCATGGCGCTGGTGTTTTATTACATTTTTTGTCTTAGAATTTATGAATACATTTGTTTGCATTCCAGAGAGGTGGTTTCATTGGCTGTGAGGCATTACAAAAACAGAAAAAGGAGGGCATAAAAAAACGGTTAACACATTTCCTTTTGGAAGACCATAACACCAATGAAGACATTTGGCCATGGGGTGGAGAGCCTATTTACCGCAATGGAAAGTACTCTGGATCGGTCACATCCACAGGATACGGATTTACTTTGGATCATCATATATGCCTTGGATTTGTTGCTGATTACAATGAAAAGACAGGAGAACCCCAGATCATTAACTCAGACTTCATTCTCAAAAATGCAACCTATGAAATTGATATTGCTGGCAAGCGTTACCCAGCCAAAGCAGCTATATATCCTCCGCCCTTAGCTTCTGCAGCTATTGTCATTGATTCTAAATCAGTGGCATCTTAAGTGCTGGAATTGTTTGTGTTTCAGTTGTGAAACTTGATGGGAACATCTATTATTCCACTATTAGACTTCATTTTTAAGGGTTCGCCCCATGGGGGGACCCTTGCTGTTTTCGGGTTGTCCGTCCGGATGTGTGGATGTGCACACTCTTGTAACCTCAATATCTACAGTATGCCTTTATGTATTTTACTCAAATTTGGCAATATGCTTAACTTACGTGACAAGATGAACTGATTAGATTTTGGTGTCACCATGACTTAATTTGAGCAAATGGCAGCCTAATTATATGCTTGTTCGGGCTTGTAAGCGCAATATCTCCAGAAGGATCCTATGTATCTTGCTCAAATGTGGCAGTATGCTTGTCTAGCAAGCCAATATGAACTATAAGATTTTGATGGCACCTAACCTAATTTGAGCAGATGGTAGCATTTTTTTCTGGCATACCCTTCAGTCAACGCTTTGCGTTGAAGCTATGTCTAGTTGAATGTCTTTAACAGAAGTGGACACAAAACTGCTGATTATCCGGTGAGAACTGAACTTGTAGGGCTGGGTTCATTGTCAAGTCCAGGAATAATGCTTCAAGATTTGACTGCTGTATGAGAGATCATGATTCAATGTGAACTTGATGACAAAAGAGGTTTTTTGCTAAGCCAATGGAGTAAGGTTCCTGACGGCCTGTGTCAAATTCATAATAATTTGGTACAGAAGCTCCTGATATTTTTGCAAATAGTTATTTGTGTGTATGTATATTTTGAATATTTTTTTTTTCATTGGATGAAGAGGAATATCAAGAATATTGGTGAATATCAGACTATATTGCACCATGAACACATGGTGCTTGGTTTAACTTAAGGCAGTGCACAACTAATTTGGGGTAATTTGGTTCGGTTTCAGATTTGCGGACATTTTCGTAGATGCGTATGTTGTCTACATTATTGTCCAAATTTAGTAGTTTCTAGCTCCAATTCACTCTTAAGAAATTAGCAAAATACTTTATGTGTAAACATGGTAGTTAATGGGCTGTTAACATTTGGATCTTGAGTACTGACAATTGGTGTCTGCTCTGAAATGTCCGTTTCATATGGATATTTCTTTAAAACAAAATCTCTGATTTCAATCAAATCAAAAATGATTCAATATAAAAATTCTCTTAAAGCAAGAACATATCAGGAATTTTGTGAGGAATGAACTCTTTTTTAAATGTGTATCAAAAATGGAGATTCCCACAAACTACATGTATATCAATTCCACGGACACAGCTATTTTCCAATTTTTGTATCACCCTTGTAAGCTAAAGATTACAGTCACAACAAATACCTGATATGTGCATTGAGATTACAATAGCACATATTTGATTATTGTCTCTTGCATATTTTTGGAGAATTATCCAAAATGTTACAAAAACAACATTTTTCGATCCAAAATACTTGATACAGCAACTTTGAATTTTGAGTGTCATCTTCAGTGCAGACAGATCCTGAGAGACCTGCTGTCAATTAAGTATATAGATTTATTATGTCAGGATGCATTTTATTTGATGTATGACCAGTGTTTGACCTAAAGGTGAAGTTGCGTTTCCAAGTTGGACATTACGTTAAAGGATCCACCATATGAAAACACGTCTTCTTGCTTTTTGCCTGATTGGAGAAGCTTGATGCTGGTTTGATTGCATACAGGAGGAAATTGACAGTGCCTGTTGTTCACTGGTATAGTGATCCAGCACAAGTAAACATGGGTAATGATGAAAATGTTGTCACAGGCAACAGGGGTGAATATTCTTACAATGGTGCTTTTGGGTGTCTAGAAAACTATGCAAGATTTTTTGTTGTTGTGGAAAGCAAAGCTTTTGCTGTTTGTAAGTGAAAAGCAGATGTTACAGATATAAATTTTTGTATGGACTGTTTATTATGCCCCCCTCCTACCGGAGGAGGGGCATATAGTAATTAATTTTTCTGTGCATCCATCTGTCCGCTTATGATGTCCGGGCTAAAATTAACTTGTCCTTCAACTTAGATTAATGAAACTTTACAAACAGAAGCATCTATATATAAGGGTGTGTCATGTACCAAAAGTATGTCACTAGGTCAAGTATCTGGGTCACAATGACATATTCTTGTAAAATCATGTCTGGGTTATGGATCCTTTATTATTTTACTTAGTTTCATGAAACTTAAAACACACATATATGTTGACCTACAGGTGTATCATGAAACAAAAGTAGGTCACTAGGTCAAGTATCTGGGTCATGGTGATACAATTATGTAAAACTATATTACACTGCATGTCTGGATTGCAATTCTGTTGTCCTCTATTCATGCCCAGGCTAGGATTCCCTTGTCCTTTAACTTAGCCGATTGAAACTTTACACATAAGTGCATTTGGATGTAAGGGTGTGTCATGTACCAAATGTATGTCACTAGGTCAAGTATCTGGGTCACAGTGACATATTCCTGTAAAATCATGTCTGAGTTATGGATCCTTTACTATTTAACTTAGTTTCATGAAACTTAAAACACTGATACATCTTGACCTAAAGGTGTGTCGTGAAACAAAAGTAGGTCACTAGGTCAAGTATGTGGTCCCCGCTATTCATGCCCAGGCTAGGATTCCCTTGTCCTTTAACTTAGCCGATTGAAACTTTACACATAAGTGCATTTGGATGTAAGGTTGTGTCATGTACCAAATGTAGGTCACTAGGTCAATATCTGGGTCACAGTGACATATTCTTGTAAAATCGTGTGTGGGCTTTAATTCCTTTACTATTTCACTTAGTTTCATGAAACTTCACACACAGACACATCTTGACCTAAAGCTGTGTCATGAAATAAGTAGGTCAGTAGGTCAAGTATCTGGGTCACAGTGATACTGTCATGTAAAACTACATGACATGTCATGCTGGGGCTTTAATGCTGTTATCCTTTGACTTAGAGTCATGAAACTTTACACACGTCTGTATCTGGACACAAGAGTGTGTCAGGTGTAAAAATAGGTCACTAGTCAAGTATCTGGGTCATGGTGATACCCTATTTTTATTGACTAGAATCATTTCCAAAATGAGACCTGTGATTAGCAAGGTTATAAGTGCGGCGATGGGGGCATGGATCCAGCAATCTCTGATTGCCATTTAATTTTGTCTCTTTTTAAACAGATTTAAAGTGAACTGAAGGTGTGTTATTTTTTCAAATAACTGCATCTTTTGTAAAGGTGATGCCTGCAAACTTGTTTTGTTAAAGAAACATGCATCTTAGGAGCATAGTTACAGATTAGGCCCACGTTTTACGGCAAAAGAGCCAATACGGTGCTTTCCAGCTGGAATATTTCCAGCATGAGAACTTAGTTGCCTGCGTAGACAGTCCTATTCACTCAGCTATTATTATGTATGGATTTCAGCGGAGGGAGACCACGGAGCAGAGTTGATATTAGATCTTGGTGTGGCAAGAAGGGGGTGCCTGTGCAGGCAAGAGAAATAAGTTGATCAGTTGAAAAGAAAATGTGACACTATGTTTATGGTGCTGAAAATAACATGAACTTGTATTTTGTGTGTGAGCATAAAGAATGTATCAGTTGTGTGAAGGTAGGAGTGCTATTAAAGCATAGTCTGTGTTAGTTTAGGGAGTACTGGTCAAAGTATGAATGTGTAAGAACTACTGGTCAGCGCGAAGGTAGGTGAGCATGTATCTTAATATTTCAAGGTGTACTTTTGTGAGAACAGTCAAGCTGACTCAAGGAGAGATACAACAGTACGGTAGACAATGGAGAGGTAAACAAACAATGTATGGTTTTGAAAAAAGTACCTGGTAGAGTGTTAACTTTCATTGGGTAAGCTACATGTATATTTCACAAAGTGTAACACAGCACTGCATCAGACAGTTAAGGTGCACAGTATCACCTTCTTTATTATGCCTGTGATCATGTCTATAGAAGTGTGTGTATAATCTTGTTTCATTAATTATAATGGACTGTTATCTGAATGTGAATAATTGGGTTGTTACAGTCCTTGAAAGATGCACATACATATACATGTATGTAGCAGTGTTAAATCTCCATGGGGCACATAATAGATTTTAACTCACAAGTCTGCCTAGTGTGCTGGTGGTAATGAACATGTAAGAAGCAATTGGCAGGTCAGAAAAGTAATTGGGAAAAACTAAAGTAAAAAAAAGTCCAGTAGGTACCTGGCTTGTGATGTTGTTAACACTAAATTTTGTGCCTTTGTCCCCAAAACAATAAATCCCAACAAATCTACTGATAGCATGATGTACTTAAAGATTATTTCATCAGAAAGGTTTTTGGAGTAAAATTGGACATGTAGATTTCAAGTACTGTAAATTCACTGCTGGGGGAGGGGGCTATTTTTTTTGTTTCTGTTTATTTCAGTAATTGCACAAAATCAAATGAAAAAAAACAAACAAACAAAACAGTGTTATAGTATTTTAACATGCGGTGAATAGGAGCCATGGGCAAAATAATTGAATAAAAACTTTAGTTAAATGGTTGAAATGCAAAATGCCTGATATTTTAGACATGCGATACAAGTACGTGTACATTTACAGAATGTGTGGCTATTGTTGACAGTCCACACCCTCGCATGTCAAATGTTGCAAAAAACAAAGTATGATGATTTGAAATGTTTTGTTTTCGTGTTATATATTGACATTCCAATGTTGTTTGAGATGTCGGCTTTGTGTGCGTGTACATACCTGTGCCATGCCAAGTTGTGAAAATAAGATTTTTAATTGTCCTCCACAAAAGCCAACCAAAGCATGTAAAAAGATCCTATTATTATACACACTCAAATTGTGTTCTACATAAAATATGGGCAAGGAAGGTTTTATAGTTACTTGTTCATCATATTTAAACTAATTGCCTTGGACAAGTAAGAAGGCATTTTTTCGAGCACTGGTGCCTTAAAAGTTCATTCTCCAAACTGAAATGGGGTTCAACTAATCAAGATAATTCAGTCTCCACTCTAAGGATCCCTTGTATCCTAAGGATCCCTTGTATCCTAAGGATCCCTTGTCTCTTTAGGATCCCTTGTCCCCTTAGGATCCCTTGTCTCCCTCTCAATTGTCCATACTAATTATTACACAATATCTTATAATTAGAACTGAGCTCACGCCTGCCCTAAAGAAGGAAGAGAAATCAAGGAGACCTAAACAAAATATCTCAAAAATTATTCTCTGTAGCTGTACCAAATTTTTATTGAAGATGCACCTTATAATGGACCAGATTCCTATTGAAAACCAGCTTCTTGGTATTTTTTAACTGTTTACAAAACTTGTAAAGTATTTATTTTTAGGCCATCTCAGTGGCACACAAGGGAATAACGTTTTCATAAAATCTCAATAAGAATCCATCAGGGCTTCAACATTTTATCAGATATGCACATCATAATGGACCATGTTCCCATTGAAAACCAGATTCCTCTTATTATTTTTAAGCTTGTTGTGAAACTTTTGAAGTATTTATTTGAAAGCTGTCTGAGTGGCACACAAGTGGATATTAATGTTACCATAATGTCTCAAGAAGGATTCATCACAGCTTCATCAAATTTTTGCTGCAGTTATACCATATTATTAGGGCACCTGGAAATACTTCTATGTATTATAGTAGAAAATATTCACTATTAAAAGTCCCAGCTTCCAGTCGCCAATTATTCTCAAAGATTTTTTTTTGTCTACACCTTTGTGCTTATTCTCCTCGCCCTTGTAGAAGTCTTTCAACGTACCTTTTATTGTTCTGTATATATTTCTTTTAAGCATGTTGCATTAACCTCTGTTTATGCAGGGACATCCCTGGTTTCACACAATTCAAAACAGGGAATATTAAGTGCCTGGAGAAGACGCCTATGGCGATGGCGCTACCCAAGGCCCTCGCAAGCTTAAATAAGAGTACCGTGTGGATTCTAATTGTGTCAATTAATAATCAGCTCACCTCTAAAAACACATCCAGTGAGGCTCTGACTGTGAAAGGTTATCTTAACATCACCATTATTGACCACATCTAACAGCCAATTAACTGATTGACTCCATAAAGCTTGTACTGACTGAGGGACACTTTTTCATCTTAAAAGGTTTGCATAGAAGTAAACATGTTACAGTGCAACTATTTGGCATGGATCAAGATTGGCATTTCACCATCAGGAAAGTAAAAAGGGCTCAATTTCACCAATTTTTAAAGTCTCGGGTATGCCCAGACACCTTAACGGGGGCATTCCTGAAAGTTTCAAGATTTCCTGCTCGACTGGTACTGCCTACCATATACCAAATGAATGGGATTTGCACTAAAAATCCTAAGAGCTAAACAATTCCCATTTAAAAGTTGTGCAAGTTGGAGTATCCTGTACTATTAAAATGGGGGCTGGATCAAGATAGATTTCCACCACATTTGTCCAGAATGCTGCCAGTAGTTTTGAGGTCAAAAGCTGCCACTTTGATAGACAATAGACACAACTGCTGATGAAGTCGAGGTTAAGGGGTACCCAGAGGTAGTCCCGTGCAATTCCAAAGCAAATAATTGAGCAGTTTCTGTAGCATTTTTAAAATTTTTTACCCCCATCTTAATACCCCCCCCCAAAAAAAAGCACGTACACACATACACACACACACACACAACACACAGGAATATAACTGAAGCATGACCAATTGAACAACCTGAGTGGAGATCTCCTGCTGTACATCTGCACCATGCTCGGGATTTTGGGGAAAAAAAGTCAAAAATCTTAAATCATGGCTTTTTATCCTTTAATTAACAATTAAATTCAGCTGAGCTAAGAAAAACCAACGCAAGGGTTTTAATTGCTAACTTTTTTTTATTCAATCCATCATGGCTCGCCACATCTTTTTCCTGCCCTAGTTCTCATGGCAAACTATTTTGATATTTTATTTGCCCTCTATTCTGATTCACTTGTCCATCCGTTCAAATCCTGTGGATGAAATCAAAATTTAAGTTGTCCCCAGGACAAATGCTTTGAAATTTTCATTTGCCCTCATTGGCATTTAACTTGAGCTGGGCTAGGAGACATGTAAATTGTATGGTGAGCCCTGTATACATGTACATCCCAGCCCATGAGGAAAATTTGCAGACAAGGGTCTATGGTGTCACATGGTATCTCCTTCTTCCCAGAGGCATGCTATCCTGATAGACTTCATTCTGGTTCTCATTAAAGGGGACACCCTTTACGTTTTCTGGTTGTCCATCCATCTGTCTGGATTTCCGCCTGTCCGGATGTGCACAATCTCGTTACCATGATATCTACAGAATGCCTCCATGTATTTTGCTCAAATGTGGCAATATGCTTATCTTCCCTTGCAAGATAACTTGATTAGATTTTGGTGTCACCATGACCTAATTTGAGAAAATGATGGACCCTTCAGTCAATGCTTTGCATTGAAGGTACATGTTCATGTATATCTAGTTCAAAATGTTTTCTGCAGATATTCAAATATTAAAACCGAAGCAGACTTCATTCATTCCTAGTGCTTCTGTGTGATTTGGATAAAAACTACACAGTAAGCAGCATGTAAGTAATTATCTAATAATATATTTCCATTAAAATTACACTTACAACCAGCGGAGTGTGATAATACATAAATATTTCAATCAAAATTCAGTGTTTTTGACATAATGTATGTATGTAAGTATGTATGAATTAAAATACAAAATTGACTTTCATTAGAATGATGTACATAAAAATGGCTGAGAAACTCATCAAAATGATAGACATTTCTGATGAAGGAGTTTAGACAGAAGGATGACATTTCTGATGAAGGAGTCTAGACAGAAGGATGCAAGACTTTGCTTTAAAAGCCATGATATTATTGTTGTGGTACCATTCATTTCCCTTCTGTTGGTCCATTCAATTAAAAAAATAAACAGTTTTGCTGCCAGACATAATGGCCAATCCATTCTGCAAGGTACTGTGTCTAAATGTTTCTTTATTTCTGATCCTTATATAAAAATGCATTTTAAATCCCACTGGTGATGTTTTGAAGTAAAATTCTCATATTCTTGTGGTAAAATTTTGTCCCTTTATTTGTGTAAGATGCATGTATTTTTTCCCCTTTGCACAAAATGGACCTCTTACACCTATATGCAAGGAAGGAAGGATATATTCATGAATAAAAAATTAGATTATATAACGGATTAGAGGTCAATTTAGTGAAAAATGAACTTTTTGCGATTTTATTCCACACCCCTTTACTTTCCTGTGCAGCCATTCTTCCTGCCAAAGCAAGTCCCGTGTGACAATCAAAATGTACCACGACAATGTTTGAACACATTGTTGTCTGGTATATTATGCCGAAATGTGTACAAGAAAAGTCTTTGGGGGCATGCTTAATATCAACATCAAATGTACAAATAAGCAAAACTGGTTTTCAGTACAAAGCGCAAAATGAATGGTCCTAGCACAAACCACAAGTTGCCTCCTTTTTTTCTAGGCTCCTTTTTCTGATCTACACAGTTTCCACCAATTACAGTCTGCCACCAATTCAAATTAAAATCTGCAAGTTCACTGAAATTGAACATATTCAAGTAATCAAGTGCATAGTTTATATTTCTAATACAATGTATAACTGCAAAATATCACAATGGGAAAGTCTTGTTGCACTTAGAACATGCAGAATAACTTGTTACAAATGCTACAACCCCCGAAATAAAATGGGGCATTATCAGTTTTCTACATCACTCCTGAACTATGACATTTTGATTTTCTTCAACAATTCCAGAAAGTAGTATATAATATTTTCCATGGCAGTTCTCATTTATTATACAGTATAAAAACACCTTTTCTTCTGTTACACCTTTACAATAGCTTTGGTCCAAATTAGCTAGTACTGTGAGCTACTGCTGCAACACAGCAATTGCACCCCTGCTTTCTACTTGGCAACTGGCCTTTCTGCGTTGCTGGGTAGGTAACTTGATCCTCGGCCGTCTCACATGGTTCTGACATCGGTTTGTTGTGCGTTGTTTTTCTGCAATCGTTCAGTTATTATACAGAAACTACGTGGATACTGGGGGTTCTGGTGTCGGACCTTTACCCCCAACAAGATTTCTTGAACAAATTCTGTCAAATTTGCCTGGTGGTTCATAATCTTCTGGTCTTTTCACCATATTCAACCACTCCCGTCGTTTCTCTGTTTCTTTGGAGGAAAACTGTGGAAAAGCTACCCGATGCATCCAGGGGTATTTATCCAATTTACCCAGTTTTCTTGTGTCTGGCTTACAGTCAGGAACTTTGCAATTGTAGATTGTCATTGTAGCTTGTAAATGCTTTCGCAGTACGTTGGAAAATAACGATCAACTTTGCCATGTCATTTCCCTGTACTTTAACTATGGCACAATATGGCTGCTATATTGAAACAACCTAACTTTAAGGATCCCTTGTATCCTAAGGATCCCTTGTATCCTTAGGATCCCTTGTATCCTTAGGATCCCTTGTCTCCCTGTCAATTCTCCATACTAATTATTACACAATATCTTATAATTAGAACTCAGCTTCTGTCTGCCGGAAAGAAGGAAGAGAAATCAGAGCGACCTAACCACAGTGTCTCAAAAATTATTCACATTAGCTGTACTACATTTTTATCTCAGATGCCCTTTATAATGGACCAGGTTCCTATTGAAAACCAGCTTCTCCTTCTGATTTTTTAATTTTTACAAAATTTGTAAAGTATTTATATCAAGGCTGTCTGAGTGGCGCCCAAGGAAATGTTACCATAATACCTCAACAAGGATCCATTGCAGCTTCACCAAAATTTTAACAGCGATGCACATTATATTGAACAATGTTCCTATTGTAATCCAGCTTCCTCTTGTTCGGGTCGGGAACAGTTTATTTTCAAAATTATAAATTAAAATCAATTAAAATACGGACTACCTCCGTTCCCGACCCCATTATGTTCCAGTGCACAGAGCGCTGACTTCAGGTACTCAGACACACTTCACCTGTCTGCGGTTTGATCTTCATTTTATGCAGGAACTCGACTTTTTTTATAATTCACTCGTTCCCTCCACGTTGAGGCTTTGGATCAACTCACTCCTGAGACTGAGAGTTTTGCTTCAAATGAAGGATTCAAATCTAAATAAGCTGAGAATCCCTTCAGCTGATAAAGTTCTTTGAAATTTATATTGGCAAAAAAAATTTAATAGTGATGCCCATACGTCTCCTTCAAGATGCGAGTCAATCAAACTTTCATTTAATCATAGTGGTGTTAAGCACTCTCCCAAATGTTCTTGTGTAAGACATAGTTTATTTCAGTATCCAAGGCCTCCGGCCCATTGTACAATAATTGAGAAGTTACAGAAATATACAAATTTACTCGGGCAAATTTTATAAATTTAGCACATAGGATTCCAATAAGCCACGCCCACATTGAAATGGGCGTGGCTTATTGGGATGTGGGTGGGACACTTGTCTTATGGTCTCATAACACACCAAGCTGATGTGTTATGGTCTGATAATACACCCGGCCCTCCCCTATATACTTGTAATGCTAAAAGTTAGATTGAATGTAAATACAGTTGAATATCTCCAAAATTACAGATAGCGATGCCATTCCAACTTCAATTTATAGGTTTGTGGCAAAGACGCATCCGATCAACCATGAACCGAAGTTGTACGATTTTTATTTATACAAATTGGGCGAATGTTAACATTTTAAATCTTGAATAGCTTCAAAACTATTATAGATAGAGGTGCCATACCAACTTCAAAATTTTAGTTTGTGCCACAGTTGCATCCAATGAACCATGAACCAAAGTTGTACAATTTCAATCTATGCAAATGAGATGAATACACAAAATTTAAACCCCACTTTTTCCCCTTTGTCAATGCACTAGTATTGACAGAGGCACCATTCCAACTTCAATTTATAGGTTTGTGACATAGGTGCATCCAATGAACCATGAACCAAAGTTGGAAGATTTTAATTTATGCAAATAAGGCGAATACACAAAATCTAAATCTTGACTAGCTTCAAACTATTACACTTTTAGGTATCATTCCAACAAGTTTGTGACATAACTGCATCCAATGAACTATGAACCAAAGTTGAAGGCTTTTAATCAATGCAAATTAGACAAATGCACAAAATTAAAATCTTGAACAGCTTTAAAAATATTGTAGATAGTGGTTTCTTTCAATTTTCAATTTATATGATATTTAGATCATGTTGAACAATGGCAAAGTACAGCAT